>JAUZND010004890.1:0-11474 GCA_034780555.1 Coelogynopora nodosa
ATAATGTTTAAATGTCTTGTCTATCAGACGATTAGTATAGTTGCTAGACATTTTTAAGCAATTTTAATTACAATTTCGAACTTAGTTTTGCTTTCCTAAAAACCTCTCAAAATCACTTACGATTTTTGCTAAGAACAACGACGAAATAATGTTTTATATAAAATGTAAGGTTTACTGACAACACGTCATAAAATACTGATTCACCTACTTTTTATCCAAAAACATTTTTATAACGAAAACAACAGCTGTTTCAGCCTTACTAAACATTAAAATAATTATAATCAAATAAAAACAATACATCAACTGAAAACAATATTTTCCAACAACATTCGTCTGTAGGCTTCCCTGTGTGATCATTAAACGATAAGATAAACGTCCTCTCTAATAATTAAGACACTAACAAATCATATAAATGGCCTTCATAATATTATTCTACCGATGAAATTAGAAGTAACATAATTATAAGACAGTGATGGTTCTCTTGTTGTTGCAATATCTCGTTTACTTATATTATCGGTGAATGGGATGGAGGAACGGAGGAGTGAAGCTGATGGAGTTATGACAGGGAAATATCACTCGTCAAATAAAAATGCGAGGACAGCAGAAGGACAGTTTAGAAGCATACTCAACAACAAGACAGTTACATCATGGCTATCTTATGGCGATTATATATATAGATTAGTAGCAGTGGATCTGGATTAATAAATCGCCAAAATCGACATCAACATATTTTTAGAAGGGACAAATAACAACAAGAGAGAGAAAAGCAAAACGTACATGAGTAATCTATTGTAATAAATAGGGATATGTCGGTAGATAATAACTATATCACTATATTATAAAAAAACAAAATTGACAACAATAACAGGACGAAATTTATAATGCTTTTAGAAAATATCCTTGTTATCAAAATATTGTCATCTATAATCTTTTTTTAAAATATAAAACAATAATCAATATTTTTAATTGATCGATAACCAGTATCAAATCAATAAATTCAAAACACTCTACTATACACTAAACTGTAACTAAACACGCTATCAAATGGCACTCATAAAAGTAAACAAGCATGACTAACTTCTGCATCAGCGGCATGGAGGATGAGCTCCCGCTGGTACTTGTCATTGGCCTCCCTGGCCATCTGGACATGTCGGTCGATCTCTGCCTTGGCCGTGGCCTCGATGCTCAGCGCCTCCTCCCTCCGCTGGATGGACTCCTGCAGGTCGTGCTGTGCCTGGAGTAGCTGGCGTCGCAGGTCTGCGTTCTAACACGTGGAGTGGAGTAACAATACGTCACGTCATCAACTATTTTTTTACAATTTCCTGCAAAAATATTTGAAGATTTCAGTGCCGCATCCGTGACATAAAGTAGAGAATATATTACAATGTTTTGAAAATGGAGATAAATAGATTGATAAATATTTTTTCAAAATCTATCAATTAATCTTTTTTTAAATATCTTGACTTTTTCAGCTTTTCCGTCCGACTTTTTCCAAAAAAAAACCCTCACAAAAAACCTTCCACAGAGGCCAGCCACACCACTAGTAATAGAGCCGGAGTTGGAGGATAGAATATGAACAAACAACGGAGTGTATAGGCAATAGTAATGGTTAATAAATAATGATTCTGTAATGCATATCAGGCATGATCGTATGAAATAAATGATAAAAACCTTTTAAAAACTGGACATTATGATCGTCAAAGAAAAAATAAAATGAGAATAAATAAAATTAATTTTTGTTGAAAACAATTAAAATTGCGGTCAATGTTACTACTAATGTATTTTATATGCCTAACTTAACAGAAACAGATAGAATTATTAGCTAGTAACTTTATTTTCATAATGTAATAAATAATCCGTTTGAAAAATAGTAAGATTATATTAATATATTAAATTGTGTTTAATAAATTCTGAAACAGTACCAAGAAACATTTCTAACGTATCGAAATGATATTATATTATCAATTAGTATAGTATAGAAACACTAACAATCATTTAAAAAAATAAGAAAAGGAAATAATATCGTAACATTTTGATTATAATTTTAATAAGGATTGAAGTAACAATCAATGTAAAGATGATTACATTTTTCATATATATCAATTTAAGACAATATTTTATCTTGATAATACAGTAATTTTTTTGCAGTGATTTTTTATTTCATACTATATAAATTGCATCATATCGAGAGATAAATGAATATTATCTAAAGTTCAATTTATCATTGCAATTATCTTTTGAGTATACACAGAAAATGTGAATGACACAAACGTCACAGTTTTGACAGAAAAATTAAACAAGACTACAGAAATTCACCATTTCATGCGAATCCTCGCTCGTCTTGATGTTCTCGTTGACAAGTTTCTGACGCTCTCGCTCTTGTAGTGAGATTTGACTTTGCAGAAATTCGCAGCCTACAAGTACAAGAGAGCAAGATGAGTATAAAAATAACAAAATACTGCAAAAGTATGTGTTCTCCGAAAAATTGACATAGTTAACACAATGAAACAGATTTGATCTGCTACCTTTGATGAAACAACTTTAATTAAAAAATTTAATTGTAAAAATAGCGATCTTAAAATAGAAAAGGATAAATTGAAAACTCGAAGCTAGTTAAATTATGTTTTTAGTTTTAAAACCTTATGGATAGATAGATTTAAATCCATTTAATTAAGATATAGTCTTGCATTTATTCTTATACATTACAAACAAACTGGACTTGTTGACTTAATTAAATAGCCTAATGAAAGCAAATTACAGTGTAGCTGTAATGTGTATTGTATGGAGCGTTTTTTGAGAGATATTTGGCCACAGAGTAAGCAATATTGAAAGATGTCGGGCGGATGAAGTTCTGTAATCTGTTGAGATAGGAACAAAGAAGTTACTGTGAAGTTTAATGCGAAGAATGCGACGGCATCTAGGAAATGTGATTAAGGACCTATCTGAGATATATTTTGGGAGGGTTGTGTATGAGAAAATTAAATGTATTTTTGTAGGTGATACGGCCTATGTAGTTCGTGTTTAGAGTGATTGGAGGAGAGACGGATGGGTAACAAAAGCTCGGGTGTCAAGGAGTGTTATGGAGGTCGACTGACAGTAGACTAAGTAGTGTGAACTTACGTTGCAGCTCCTCCTCGAGTCGTGTCTTGAGCTTTATCTCCAGCTGGCGCGTGGTCTCCGCCTGCTCCCCAAGCCGGTGCTCCACTCCCTCGGCGATCTCCTTGTACTCGGTCAACTGCCCCGTCAGTCGGGTGCACGTCTGTTGTAGGCCTGCACGAAGGACAACACACACGCGTAGATACCATAGCATCTTGTAGGAGTGCTGGGAATCATTCCCCCCTCTACCATAAAATACTACTGTTAATTTTTTAGATTTTTCTTCTTATTTTTTTCTTCTGTTTTTAATGTAGTTTTATAGTATTAATGAATAACTAACAACAGCAACATAAAGTAAAAATAATAGTAGTAAACGGACAGATAGATAATTGCAGTTTAAGATATTTAAAATTGTTATTGTATATTATGTTTTAAGTTTTGAGTAGACCTACTGTTACACACAATACACATAATTAAAATTAGTTTTGCATAGTTTTTGTTGCTATATTTGGTAATTAAAAAAGACAATAGTAAAAAATTGAAAATTATCAGATGGAGATATAGGATTATCGAAAAAAGAAAGTAGAATCGTGCTTATTCAAATTATTTTTGATACACTTTTGCTACTGACAAATGCAATAAACCTAATATTGAAAACATGGGTACAAAATGTCACGATATCAAATAAAAAATATATATTAAAAATGATAAAATCAATTTAAAAAAATACAAATCCAGAAAAACTACTGGATTTTAGGGCAACCTCACTAAGTTTGTGACAACATGTTTTCTGTATAAGTTTTTTTAATTATTCATAATATTTTTTATGCCATAATATTTTTACATAATTAAAAAATGTAATTTACAAAAATAATTTTATAGGTGCAATTTATAAAATTATAGGTATTTTATAATAAAAATATAGCACACAATACATTGATAATTTCATAATGATTTTGACCAGAATAAGCAGTTTTTTTGCTCATCTAAATTAATTGTAATAATATAGCGAGGTCATACAACTAGTTACATAATTATATTATCCTCCATAGGATTTAAAACAGATAAAATTATAACATCAATAAAATAAGAACATCTAGTTTTCTCCTTAATATAGAGTTTCCGTTTACGACAGCAAAAGTGAAGCAGTGGGAGTATCCCGATCGATTGTTTATGGGAAGAAAATCTACCGATTTAATATTCGACAAAAAGAAAAGCGAGAAAATGCTAAATGAACACTTCACTTAATAATACATAAATTAAAAGTATGAGTATAGTAGACTATATAGAAATGACTATGTATGCATTATAAACATGTTAACTACAATTCAGTCTACTATTAACTACTACACAGATAATTCAAAATTATCAAAACTTTGCAGAATATGCATTTTACAGAGTTAAACTGATTTATATAGAACAAGTCAAAAAGATTGAACCTACAATGACAGAAGAACATTACAAGTCAAACTCGTTCAAACATACCATCGCGCTCTCTTTCTGTATCGGCCAACTTGAGTTGAAGAATCTGAATTTTGTCAACATCAGCGGGTTCTTTTGACGTTTTTTCCGAGCTACCATCTATGAAATAAAATGAATTGTTTGTGGAAATAGTTGAAATACTAATCTTCATATAAAATAAAATTACATTTAATTCAATAATTTGTGAAAAATATAACAATGAGAACAAATGCAATAGATAAACAAACGTGATTAATTAAATAAACTGATTCAAATACTATAATAAGATAATAACTATTATATAGAAATCTACAATTAATTCACACATTAATTATTAAACAAATAAACTCAATTGGTACAATGAAATAGCCGATGAATTAATTATATTCTCTCACTATGCCATTACAACGCATTTTTAATATAATAATTTACACCTAGGTTTCATTTTCTGAGATATAATATAATAACATCAATTGCATTAATAAACCATTTAAAAAATCAATATTGCTATTTGAAGAATTCCGTGAATGAATAACGTTTTCCTATTGCTAGTTCAAAATCAGATATTTTGATACAATACTTTTAATTAATTAAAAATGTTTTTAATGATAGTTTTTTAATATGTTAAGCTGGTGATTATAATATTATATAACGGTATAACAATTCTACTGGAGGCATGTATGTATAATATACATCAATATGACTATAGCAACCAGCACAGACAGACACGTGAATCATAGCTATAATATTTTCGCATCGAAAAATAGAAAGTTTAGTTGTCATAAATAACTCAATATGTTTTTTTGAAATTCGACACAGTGATCAGCAGCAAAGGGTTATGATAATAAAAAAATGTATAATAAAATATAGTAAACACTATAAGAGTTAAGTGTATAAATCAATTAGGTGAAAACAATGCATGATACTGTTTGTTTTAATATTTATTGTATTGAATTAAAGTAATGACCATTTTAAGCATTATAAAACAGAAAAAGTTAGAATTTCAAAAAAATGTCTATGAATACATCAAGCAGGTTTTAGTAATCCTTGAAAAAAATAAGTTTTGACTTTGTAACTATTAACTAATTTTTACTATAAATAATGATAGCCTATAATTTTTATTAAATATAATTTTAAATACATCATTAACCCGTTATATAAATTATAGTAGTATATAGTAAGTATAGTTTTCTAATAATTGTTTACAATATAGCGACGAAAAAGTAGAATTTTGCTTTCCCTTATTTTTATTCTATGAACTGATATTTAACAAAAAGAATCGGATAAGTTATTTATATAATATACTGTATAACAGAGGTTGAAATTTCCATAATTATCCATTCTTGAGACATCTTTTATACACCAATGACTAGCATGATTCATGTGTCAAATAGCAAAAGTAAAGGAATGATTATCCGTGACATTTCAGTCTATAACATTTTCTAAAAAGTGAGATTATCTTCTTATTGACAAAATATGTTCAATCAAACGTGCACATGCAATCACGTCATGCACACTGAGGTAAAAAGATTCACAATCATATCTAATGATCTATAAATATATATTTCACTTTTCTTAGTGCAGGTATACTGCAACAAAAGGCAGTAAACACCCAGCAAACATGCATATTATATAAGTATAACGTAGCACAAATACAACAATCTCTGAGTAAATACGCAATTGTACGATATAGGCTTAATATGGACAATCTATATTTTAACAAAACGCTGTTTGTATATTAATAAACGCTTTGTGTGTAATTATTAGTTATTTTGGGAATCAGTTGTCAAAGTGTTCTATTTTAGTTATACGAAAATAACAACATTTCAACAATGTGAATGAGTTCATGTCTGGTCGTCTTAATTTATGTATAGTAGCAATAAAACAGATTTAATAAGTTTCCTAAAATATTGATCAGTGCGCAACCAATTATTAACTGTTTTTAAAAAACAAACTGGCGAATTCATTACCGGAAATAGTTGGATGATATGTCTTGTTAGAAACATATACTGTAGAATTCGACTTGTCACTTAATGTTCGGTACGTAAATACGAAATTTCTAATTTATGTAAAATTAATTTTTTATTATTTAATTAACCACTTAGGAAGTCTGAACAATCCGGGAATTTAAGGTATTGAATTATAAATAAATTTACGACTTTTCTAGTTTTTTGCAAGCCCCAAAAACCATTAAAAGCAAAATAGAAAAATAACGAATAAATAAAACTATGTTGTATAATTTCAACAAATATTAAAAAATAAATGAACACATTATATAAACTTAAATAAGTTTTATACGCAATGAAAATTGCTGTTCCATAGAAAATTAAGTCTAACTTCGGTCAGTTTTTTTTTCACTTCCTCGAACACAATATCTAGAGATAATATATCTTCCTAAAAACGTTTCCCGATTTCCAAGCTTGCTATTAAAAAACAATTCTGATACAAAAATCTAGTCTCACCAGCAGCAGTGATAGCCGTATCATCAGCCTCGGAGGACAAGGTCGATACCGGCTGCAGTGGTTGCACCGGTTGGCGCAGGGCTGCCTCAAGCTGAGCCTCCAAGTCGCGGATCTTCTCTTGGGCAGTACGAAACCCTTCCTCGGCCCTGGCACGCTCTTTCTCCACCTCCTCCTGTCCGGCACGCATGTCGGTCGCCCACTGGACACGCTGTTCACGCACCGTCTCACGGTCCCGGTCCATCTCCTGTCGGAGGGAGTCCACCTCGTATTGGAGGGTCTCCGAACGCTGAGATAGCTGCAGACGCTCCGAGGAGTCGCGCTGTTCCAGATTACTCTGATGGGGGGAGAGGCACGTCCGACATCATAACTATTGTAATCATGTTCACAACTTGTGCGAAGACAACAAATATATTAATATGTTACTTTAAAAAAATATACATAGATTATATGCATATTACTATATATTTAAAAATACAATATTAGTTATATATATACAAAATACGTTATCATTCTAAAATTGAAAGATATGAAGGTTTTATAGAACACCGACGACGTGTTTCCTTATTTAGTAAATATTCGAAGAAATATTTATTTAGTCATGTTGCTTTTACTACTGCGTAAATAAAAAGTAGTGTAAAATAATTTACAGAAAATTCCGTTTTATCGAACCAAAAACATTGATCGGAAATAACATACGTTTTACTTAGTCGCATTTACATTACACAGTGAAATTATGAGTCTAAATAGATTGTAGCTGTATTATAACCTGTATCAAATGAATTTGAAAAGTAAATATTAAAAAAATAATACTTATATAATTTTAACTGTAACTTTTTAACCGTAATAACTGATATTCATATTATATAAAAAATCGTATTTACATTATTTAGAGATGTGACATAGAAAACACAGAACACATTATAGAAGTTTAAATTTGGGGAAAAGAAATAGATAAATAACGAAAAAGTAGATATTTGAAGATAATTATACAAGCATATTTAAACAGAGAATCCAAATTTAAAGTTTTTTTGTATGATTTGTAGACCTTTTGATTCAAACAGAGTTCGTAGGTAATAATAACAAAATTCCAAAACCTTACAAACTTTTATAAAACTTTTTAACACATTAAAAAATAATTTTTTATGTCTTAAAGTTAGTTATAGTCTCAGCCTTCCCCTGCTACCAAACCTCAAGGCAACAACCTCAGCCCAGCTAGACTGGTGCACCAACAAGCCAGCCGCACGCACCTGAATGGCCTGCATGTTGTGCATGAGCTGGCGCTGTGTGTGCTGCTGCCTCCTCGCCTCGTCCACCTCCCCCCTCAGGCGGCCCTCACTGGAGCGCAGTCCATCGTTCTGGCCTTGCAGCGTGCGGAACTGCACCTCCAGCAAAGACAGTCGCTCAATCTTGGCCATCAACTCCTCCCGGTTTATCACCAACTCGTACTCCAACTTGGCGATGTTGCCAGTGTACTTCTGGTTCATCTCGCGCAGAACGTTAATTTCCTTCTTGTAGTTAACCACGTTCGTCTCCAGGACCTGTGGTGGTAGTGTAGTAAGGGAAGACTTCAATAATACTAATTTATACGATAATACATAACATTAACATTATACAAATAGTATAAAAGTTGGCAGTTTATTATAGGAAAATGGATGTTTGTGTGAAATCATCATCCTGGCTTCACATAGATCATTAGATAAATATTACTAAACTTGTCGAAATACTAATCTGGAGAAAAAAAAATTACAACTTCATTTCAATAAAAGAAAACATAATTCCGTAATGGGATAAAATTACAAGGACCTCACATTAGTATTCGCACAAATATATATTAACTAAATTGTTCACTCATTCTATCATTAGAAATGGCATTATGTTACAGACTTTAGCGTTTCTCAATGTTAAATGTTCAACTATAAATCTAACAAAGATGTCATTATTATTACACATCAAAAATGTTATAAAATGTCAGAACAGTGCAGTCAGCCAGATCAGGACAGTCACTCACCTTGAATTTTTCGTGTGTGAATTCGAGCTGCGACGACACCCGGGCGCTCAACAAGCGCAGCTCCGAGTTCTCCTTGCGCAGCGTCTCCGCAGTTTCGGTGTAGACCCGGTCGGAGGCGGCCTTGTCCTCGCGGTACTTGTGGAAGTCCGACTGGAGCTCCTTCAGCGCTGCACAGGTCTCCTCCAGTCGCAGAAGAGATTCGTTGGCGCCGCCTCCACCGAAACTGCGTGGTGACTGGAGCGGCAGAGTCAAGCTTGGTGAGGGCTGCGGGGCCTGGCCATCGGTTCTTGGTGCTGAGGAGAGGGGGGCGATATTTCCGTTTTAAAGAAACGCTTTTCTCATATCAAATTTAAGGAGTTTTCTGTTGAATTTTTAAAGGAGCGGTTAATAAAAATGATACACTCAATAAAAACACAATAACCTTGTTTTTTCATATATAAACAAATCACAATATAAAATTAAAACTAAGAAAGGTAACCGCTCTAGAATTGTATAAAATGTAATGTTTGAGAAAAACGGACACATATTTGGGAATTATATAAATAATTGTAATTAAACGATTTTTTTAATATTTAAAATTCCTAAAAACGAAATGTTACATTTTAGAAGGAAAATACATTAGTCGTTATATTGGATTGAAAATATAATTTCTGTCGATATACTTTGCAACGTTGTTATAGTGACACCTAAAAGAAACAAAAGGATTAATACAACACTCGGTAAGGGATTGATTAAAACTGCAATAGACATTATTAAATTTGGCAGATCAAAGAATTCAATTTTCAATGGTGTCAAGAATCGCGGAAATCTTAAACATGGTAAATAACAATAAAAGTATTGGACATACTGAATTAGGGACACCGAATTGGCAAATTCCAAGAAAAGTTTATAACGATATTTTGTATAATATGTATTTTGTATAAATTTGTAAACACCGCATAATAGAATGTGTTTTAGTGACAATATAAAATCAACACAACAGAAGTTAAGACTGGATTTATATTTTTCAACGGACAAGATAATTATCATACAGTAAGAAATAGATAGAGATTTGATCATTGATTTGTTGCAGTTCAATACTACTAACTTCTTACCCGAAAGCTTTTGTAAAATTAATAATGATTTGAAAGCTGACAGCAGAAAAATAGTTAATGTAGTAAAACAGTTTTAGATATACAGGCAAAAATTATATTTTTTATCGACAACTTACGAATGTTAAAATCTTATGAATATAAGTAGTAGGAGGGATTTCGACTCAAGATCATCTCTCCCAATTTTTTTTTAAATTTGAATGCTGACCCAGATCCATTTTAATAAAAAATAGTTAACATACTATTTTGTTACCAATTTACATCACATTTATTTAAATAAAACGATTTTCTTTTGATGAAAATTTCTAACGCGATGTATATGAAATCAATAATTCCATCTTATATATATTACTCTATACACAAAAGTATATTTAAGTAAAGACAACAAAATAGAGAACCTCAATGGATAGAGTAGTAGTTACCTCCTTGGGCTTCTTTGATAGGGGTGACTGGGAGTGAGAGGCCAGTAGCTGCGGAGAAGAGGTCGTGACCCGCGGAGTGGCACTGGGCCTGGTCCACGAGAACCTTGTACATGTCGCGCTGCCGAGTCGTCATGTCGAGCTGCTGCCGACAGATCTGCTCACAGCGCCGCACCTTCTCCACTTCCTCTCTGATCTCGTCTATTCGGGACTGAAGGTCCTCCATTCTGACCGTGGGGGTGGGGGGCAACACTGGCATTATTACTTGGAGAGAAGATATCTTTTCTGATAATGACTTCATAATTTGTGACACAGAAAATACTGTAAAAATCGTGAGTACTCTATAGTATGATAATTTTAAAACTATTAGACAAATTTTGATTATGAAAATATTATATTCTTAAAAATAGTATATTTTAATCAAAATTTGACCAATTAGCATAGTTCACTTTGTGCAGTATTATTTCAGTGATCAATTTTTGTAACAATATGCAAAAAATGTATAAACGAAAATGAATGATAATACTAGTTTTGTAAAATAGCGTCGCAGGCAATATCATTTTTATTTCATTCAATTTATTTTTGATAGAATCTATATAAACATTTATAGAGCTATTATTTGTATTAATTGTTTTGGAGGACTGATTTTCTTTATTGAGAGTTTTTCGGTGACTTATCTCTAAAAGCCTCAATTCTCATGGTCTGTACGAATCTTATAAAAAAAAGTTACATAAAGTTTGAAACCAAGCTATAATATATGTCAAAACTAATTTCAAATTAATTTTAATTATTGAAATAAATATATTATTCACAAATATTTAGTAACATTTTAACAGAGTTTAAAATGTAAGAAACTAACGAACTAGGTTTGCTAGTCAGCCTACATTAATAGTCCCAATCATCAAGACACTGCGTATTGGTCCCAGAGCCTTCTCTG
>JAUZND010004891.1:0-11472 GCA_034780555.1 Coelogynopora nodosa
GTAAAATGGCCGCCATTGCTACCATAGGATGTTTTTGCGGTGGCTCCATATCTGGAATTATTCGGTAGACTATTATCAATGACTGTGCCAAATTTCATGCTTGTACGTCTAAAGCCCACAATTATTATAATGGATGCACCTCTCTGCCCCACTAATCATATTTAATAATGTAGTATGATTCCAAGCTAAAACTTGTTCTATAAAAATAGATCCAAAATGTTCCCTTGAGATTACGGCAGACTTTTCAATATGTCTGAGTATGAGTTACACATAGTTTGTAGAAACTCATCTTTACAAGGGTATTATTGCAAGGGCGGCGGCGGCGGCGGCAGCTTTAAAAGCATTTTATCTCTTTGTTTATTAGGTATGCATTGAAAAAATGAATGAAAAAATTAATATTAAAATATACTTAAAAGAATGGTTAATTATATCGGATGTTGTAGCATAGCATAGCTATTGTTGGATGGATTCAGCTCAGTTTTTACGTCAACTTGTGCATAATATTTCTGTTTCTTTGGGGAGTTACTGAATATGGGACACTATGAACGCAAATAATTGCCATTGTCTAGATTAATAGAAAATTCCTCAAAATGTGATAATAATTATAATTAACCCATTGACTATCTTCTATGAAAATACATACATATATATCGTCCATTTATAAATAACATAAACATTATAATAATTAAGTATTAATAAGACAGATCTCTTGTATAATTCAAAATATAATACAATTTATATAATATAATAATATACAAAATATTAAAAGTCTACAGTTTTATTCATAAGAATGTATTTCTGCGTAGAATTTGATTGTGCATTTTGTCATAATTCCATTATATTGAAAATAAATGTGTCCGACTCATAAACTTTCGTGTATTTTTACATATTATATGCGGAAGACAGCCCGCTTTCTAAGAAATTCACTCTAGTCAATACAATGTACGTGCATTATGAATACATTTATGTACGAATATCCAAGAATATGTTTTTATCAGAATCATGATGACCCTTTAAATTAACTATTCAAGCAAAATTATAAGTGTGAGCATTTATCTAATGTTTGTTTTAAAAGGAAAATTCATAGATTTTATACATACATATAATTTGTATAATGGATGTCCAAAATGCAAGGAACCTGTAGATACGATAAGAATTAAAAAATTAAATTAAGCAAATAAATCCATGTTTGAAACTTAATGTAATATTTCAACATTAAATTAAGCAAAGAAATCCATGTTTTGAAATTTAACATAATATTTAAAAATTAAATTAAGCAAAGAAATCCATGTTTAGAAACTTCACGTAATATTTAAAAATTAAATTAAGCGAAGAAATACATGTCTTGAAACTTAATATAATATTTAAACATTTAATTTAATTGAGATTATCATGTGCATATTGCGAAATCATAGGAAACAATATTTCCATACTTACAAATATTTTTAAGACACCATACTTGTATATGAAAAGACATAAATCTTGTATATATTTAGTTTTACAATTTCCATTATAGATATACATTTTTATAGCAATATTTTATTATATACATCTAACCAACTTATCTTATTTGCATATTATACGATATTGTTGTAGAACGCTTTTTAGTGTTATCATGATCCTCCAACATATATTTTATAATTGGTTTCGGAACGCTACTGAATTTCTCTTCATGCTAGGCTGATGCTCTTAATTAGTGGAACATCTTAATATGTTTAAAGAATCACAATGGCAAAACACACTCTCATTTAGGGACGTAATCAAATGTAATGAATGTAAAGACACCCGAAAAAGAAAAAAAGAGAAGGAAAAAGACAGGCCTATCAATTTGCATTCTAATTTAGGATGAACTGCAAGTCTGGAGATCCTTAGAGAATTCTACAGATGTCATATAATTAAAGGATCCACACCACTATACGGTATTTCTTCTTCGTACTAAAAAAGTTCTCTGCCGGCTTGCGCTCTATATTTTCATCTTGTGGGTATAATTATGAAAACACCCATTCCATTTATCCACTAAGTACCACCTCTAATACTGTTGTATTTCTGACGTCACTTTCTGAGTAAGAAATACTATCTTTTAAAAATGGCATTGCATACGTGTCAATAGTATATCATTGTAATAATATACGTAAAGTATGAGATTTAAAACAATATGAAAATAACATACAACTCATTTTTTTAAACCTTATACTTGTTTATTTTATAAAAGACGAGAAAAATACTTTCCTGGCAGAACAAAGTAAAACATCTATGTCATTTATGATCAGCGATCGATTAGTGATAAATCAATGCTTACTATCAATTAATCATTGATTGAAAGGTAAGATTAACGTCTAATTACAATTTTCATTAAATAAATCCCCCATTTAAAAATATGTTGTCAAGCAACAAATAATGCAATAAAACAGTTAATAATAGTTTATAAATATGTAAAATTAATAAAATACTTTTAAAATATCGATACATGTCAAAAATAGTGAAATTTCACAGAATCATGAATTAATTAAAAAAAGTATTATTACTGCATTTTTGTAGCTGTTATTTAAAGATATAATTTTATGCGTTTTGCAGGAAATCATTAAATAATAAATATAATTTGAGTCTGTAACACTTTGTTATATTAATTTTATATCAATGGATACGACTACTATCTAAAGTATTGTATAATGTACATTTTTTTCTTGATTCCATGCAATAAGACAGTTAAACTTTTCTGAGATATCAAATTGTATCAGATTTTAAAAATGGATCGGTTTTCGAAAAACATTATTTGCTTATCATAGAATTTTACTAGAATTTTTTTTATTAATAATAAATGACCAGCTAGAATATTAATTGATGTCTATATTTAGAGATTTTCTTTCTACATTTATAGAATAAAGTGTCAAATAATTCAAATATTGCATCCATGCATGGATCTTCAAATCTAACAATCCTATTATTTGTAGCATGAAGCAAGTAGCATGAAGCAAGTAACTCAGAAATGTAAATTTTATCATAATTTCAATAATTGAAAATAATAGAATGCAACACCAACAGGTCGAACAATTTTTTTATTTTACCGAAAATATGAAAAATATAATCTTAGAAACTCATAGGAACAACGGCAAGAACTGCGCGGCAACACGCACAGAACAGAGCGGAACGACAGGAAAAACATGATTGAGGTCACCAAACGGCGGCCAGCGACGTACCGATGAACCTTTATAAAACTGTCCAACAATTCATTATGTTTTACTAAAACAATCTCTTCCCATACGTTATGTACATAGTTACGTATATAGTTTATTATATTTTAATAAAAACTCTTGCACAACTCTTTCTAAGAAGCATTTGCTTTAATTTGCGTAAACTTTATATTAAAATATTTATCTAAATATCCGTAGACAAGTGTGCCAACTTTTGGATGCTGTAATTTCCTCAAACGTATTAATCTTTGTTTTCGCTACCACCAAAAAAATTAGAAAAAAATAACCCTTTTAACCTGTCAAACCTTATGCTAAAAACATACCTCTACGGAGTGAACCTTGTCATTCACATGAAATCTTCTTTTTCACAATTATCTACGTTTATCACGATTTCAAACCCGGGAGAAGTCCATTTATTTATTCAGTCAAAAAATAACATGCTAGTTAAAACCAAACTTTCACGTCCATTTTTGCAGGACTCAAAATATCTTCATGATGTGTTTATAAAAACAGAAAAAGTAAGATGGACATTGTGCAATCAATATGATTATGTCTACAGATTTTCGTGACTATATCCTGATTTTGCTGCATTCAACTCTGCAAGAGTAAACCTTTGCCAAGCTATATGTGGCTATCCGTGTTTTCACACAATTAAACTTAGAATGACATAAGCCTGCTTTCGAGATGAGATCATTAGAATAAACCCTTTTCTGCTTTGGTGTTTTTATAGCAACACATATTAGCTGCGATAAATACAGGAGATTGCCGTCGTTGGCATTTATATATACTTTCATTTTAGTCGTTTACGTACAGCATTTTATTAGACAATACACACATATATATATATATTTATCGATCGTCATTCTCTATTTTAATTAACTTCCTTTCATTTAATTATGGCTTACCTAAATGCATTTATCATTTATTAATTTTCAATCCCACGCAAAGGAAATAGAGAATACAAACTCGCGTGAGATACAAAAATGAATCGAGCAAGCCAGATAACTGTTCAAACAATTAGCAAGAAGTTCCATCCATAAGGATGTCGCAAGTTCCCCTTTTAAAAATTGTGTCAATTGAATTCTCAATATGGAGGGAGGCCTAAATGATATAATGATATATAGATACAGATGAGACATATATACATGATATAACATTCAGTAGTGAAATATTGAAGTCTAAGCAACTATATTGACAATAACGTTTTTTTGCTCAATTAGGGAAATTATTTAAAACTAAATATGCTCATGTGAATCTGTACCTATATTAATAAGATGTTGTTTAATTAAATCCAAACAAGGCTTATGACTCTTACACAACTTAGAGAGGTATTTCTTTGAAATCAATGAGTGCGCGCAATGTTCATAGTATCTTTAAAGTTATAATTGAAATCTGTCGCTTATAATTGTATTTCTAAGCGACTCTTTCTTTTCTATGTGATCTGTGTTTCTAAATATATGAATTACATTTAATTGTTTTGAAGTAAGATTCGTTCTTACCTACATACAATGATAACGCAAAGTAAAAGGAAAGTGTAAAAGAAAAAGATTAGTTTACATTAGTTTCCATTTTAATAATTAAAATGTTTTGAAACATTTCAATTATTAGTTGTATTAGTATAAAATAGTTGTTTACTTTACGTTATATGTAAAATATTCACTGAAATGAGTTCATTTAGTATGTTTTATTTTATTTCAGATCACAAAAACCTTTTCAACAATGGTGACCCCGACTACCACCCTTCACACAGACTTCGACGTTGCTATCCTCCTCAACAAGACCACGCAGCTGAGTCACGTCTCCTGCGGAATGGACCAACCCATGGACTACATCCAGGTGCTCATGGGGATCGTGGTTCCTGTCGTATTCACGCTGATCGTATGTGTCGGCTTCCTGGGCAACCTGCTTGTCATTGTCGTGATCGTGGCCAACATTCAGATGCGCAACACCACCAACATCCTGATCATCTCACTGGCGCTGGCCGACCTGGCCTTCATCGTCTTCTGTGTCCCCTTCACTGCCGTGACCTATGTGAAGGGGGGCTGGCCGCTGGGCACCACCTTCTGCCAGATCTATCAGTACACGACCTTCATCACGGCCTACTGCAGCGTCTACACCCTGGTACTGATGAGTATCGACCGCTACCTGGCCGTCGTCCACCCGATCGACAGCATGACTCTGAGAACCAAACAGAACACGATCATCGCGGTCACTCTGCTCTGGGTGATGTTCCTCGTGGTCAACATGCCGTTGCTGGTGGACTCGGGCGTTGTATCGGGCGCGATCGACGAGACGGAACACTGCTTTACCCAGTACTGCACCTACTACCGCCTCGTCTCGCGCAACATGACCACGAATATGGTCTCCGATAACAAGAGCTTCGGCCAGCTCTACTTCGGGCTGTTCTTCGCCTTTGGCTATCTGCTGCCGCTGACGGTGATCTGCATCCTGTACGGACTGCTGATCGAGCGACTGCTCTTCGGTCGGAGGGCCAACATGGCTCAGTCGAGCGAGGCGATGCGATCGAAGAAACGGGTCACCAGGATGGTCGTCATAGTGATTGCAGTGTTCGCGCTGAGCTGGCTTCCGATTCAGATCATATTTCTCATGCAGTACTTCGGCTCAGATCCCTCTAGCAATGTGTTCCGGACAATTCACGTCATCAGCAATTGTCTCGCCTATGGCAACAGTAGTATTAATCCGATACTTTACGCTTTTTTGTCGCAAAATTTCCGTCGAGCTTTCGCTAAATTTCTGTGTTTTAATCGTCGTCTTAATCGCTCTCAAACAATTGATTATGAGCGGACGCACATAGGAAATGCTCGACTGAAGAGCAGCAACTTTCGTGAGAGTGATTGCCTTAATGATGTCAAAGGAAATGGAGATATGGCCCTTTTGCCCAGCAAGGGCTCCTTAGTTGATGACAAAAAGACTGATTCTGCGGAACCCCTTTATCCGGAAGAAGATACTAATCCAGAGGCAGCACCTCAAGTGCTTATTGAGACTGAAATTAATTAGGTAATTACATATGTTATGGATTGTTATTTGAAAGTTACAACGAGAAATGTGTAAACCTAACAGCATGTATAGATAAAAACTGTGTTGGTACAATATAATATACTATTACAAAATAAAAATAAATATAACAAATTATACAATATATAATATTTTACATATAAAGAAAACATATGACTCTTATATGTCTATTGGAATGCTTTACACAAGACAGAAATATGTCATTTTTTAGTTTATCTTCGTATTTATCAAATGTCATTTCATCTTTTTTCCAATTGTATATATTTTTAGAGTTGTCTTTGGAATGATACATTCCTCCATATTAGATGTATTTATAAATGTCATATGATGGTTACTTTATAATGTCATTCTGTATTCTCCTCCCGTACCTATATATCATGGCATACATATGGACAATATCCCCAACTTGACATGTATTACAAAAAAAATATTTATATGTTGTAATATTTTATATTGTATATCTTGAGTCGAGTTTATTGACTATTTATTGCATTGATTTATAGTTTATTCGCAATTGAATTACATGACTATATTTTTGATTAGACTTCGGTATAAAACAATAGAAATGATTAAATATATTATTTTGTAAATTTAAATATCGGAATTGTTTTTATTTGATTAGCAATATGAACATGCGGGAATAGGTAACACATTTTATTTGATTTATAAATAGTCTGTCATATTTCACTATGGTTACAAGTATAAAATAAATGAAATTCTAAATATATTTATAAGTCAGACAGACATTTATGAAAAGTGGGAAAGGTTAAAATGTATTATTATTTGGATTTCTGGATAACGTAGTTTATATAGATAATGTAGTCCAATAACAACGCAATAAAGTAGAAAAAGAATTCAGAAATTCGCTTTATAAGAGGCCGATGAATTAGATTTTTTTAAAAAGATTTTAACAAGTTTTTATAAAATTTGTCGAGGCCCGAGTTTTTGCAAAGATTCTAGATCATACTAAGCTCATGGAAAATTTTTATTTCTTGTTAACAAATTATATAGATATATAAATCGAATTTTTGATAAAATCTGAGTAAAATATGAACATTTTAGAGTTCTAAGCATGCCGGCCGATCTTTGAAAAATATCTTGCAATAATTTTGCTGTAAAATATAACTGATATTTATTAGTAAGATCTTGAATATTTCAATAAATCAATTATTTAAATATTTAGAAAACACACTTTCCAATAATAATAATATTTCTCTATATTTTACTGAGAAATTCAAGATTTAAAAGTATTGATGAAATTGTAAATATACCGCGATTTTATAAGATCTTGGTGTTCTTGCAAGATCTTAGTGTAGTAGTGTAAACAATAACAATGAAATTAGATGAGTACAAGCGTATTAAAGTACAACTCAGAGAGATAACAAGATATTAGACATATATAGTAGAAATACAGTTATGAAAAAGATAACAATGGAAGTGATAAGTTCACGAATGTCACGGCTCAGTTAACTTCAGTCACGGTTCACGGTTCTGTCACGGTTCAGTTCACAGAAGAATGAGGCGAAAATGAAGGTTATGTTCATTAGTGAATAAATCAATTTTTATTTTTGATTTAAATTCTCAAAAGTTCGTGATTTTCTTTAAATCTGAAGGTAAATCATGTGTGCAAGCTTACACTTTTTCCCGATAATCAATACTAGGATTCACAATACTATTTCTAATTGTTAACGTGCCTATTTTATTTTCAATATGTTTGGTTGTTTAAACATTTATTTATGCAAATTCTAAATAACTTCGAGGCCGGAAGTTCTGTGGAAGCGCTGGGGACAAATTCAATTGAAAACAAGAAAATAATTGTATTTTGGAATTGAAATGGTGTTCAACATCTGAATGTTCGGCTTTACTTTAATATAGTTGAACCGCGTATTCGCTTACCACCATTGGAGAGAACACTTTTTACAGGTGAAATAATGTCAAATATCAACAAAATTAACTATTTGATATAAATATATTTAATAAATACCTTGCCGTCGGATTCTAGTGTACACGATTTCATAGCTAGTCTTCTAATGCATTTCATACTTTAGCGCGTTTGTAAGAACACAATTTCTGTTAAAACATTTTCTTTTCAAGAATATTTATTTACTTGTTTTAAATAGCCGACTATGTTAATACACCAAGAGACAACTATTTAAAACACTTATTTGAAAAATTGTCATATTAGATTATTAGATTATTATTATTATTATTAGTAAAATTAGTTTAGTTTAGAATACACTTATTTAGATAGTCGTAATTAATTAAAGTATAGAATCAATTTGGTATAACATAATCTGGTTCAACATATATTTGCGATAGTATAGTCATAATATAATGCAATGATGCGGAACGTAATTATTGTTTATAGGTTCTATTTGTAGTCGTACGATTTCAGGATAGTGTCGTTATTGATATAAACATTTATGTCATGTACGTAGATACTTTCTTTATTATTTGTGTAAAATATTGGTATTTAGTCAATATACATAGTACCAAATTCCAGCATTAAAAACATTTGAATTTATTGACGAATAAAGGACATGAATGCACATTAAGACATTTAAATATTTTATTAATGTCTATTTTTAAATATGTCTGATATATGTATTGGATTCAACAGAGAATCATTTTGATTTATGATAAATATACATTTTAAAAGCAGAATTTAAAATTATTATATATTTGATAAAAATGTGATATTTCATTTTTCAATAAAAGGTCAAAACATATTACAATAAATTGTATGACTAAAAATATCCCAAATAAAGAATCACTTGTGACAACATAAAACATCCAAATCGACGTCGGTTATTCCGTATGTTAGACTATCCATTTACGTATAAATCTAATGTGTTTTATTTAAAAAAAAGTCATTAGAAATAAACTTATAATGAATGAAATAACCAATTGGTACTTCGTTTTCTCGCATCTTTTATATTTAACGAGGTATTGCATGTTATATAATAACGATTTACGGGAATGCATTTGTTAATTCATTTATACAAATGTAAAAATATGTAAAAAATAATGATTAACTAAATTTATTAAAGAACATCTTTTTGTAAAAATTCTAAACATTACACGATTGATTTTGACAAGTTCATTTTATACAATTAAACTATTTTATACAGTCTTCCTTAGTTTTATACACATTGCGTTAAATCAGGAACAGATCTAGGTCGATGTCACCATGTTAACAGGAGTGTTAAGGAATGTTTTAGTGTTATTTTAAGAGGTTTTAATCAAATTTGTAGTGTCGATTGAATCGGTAAAATATTTTGTCTAATGGTATATCTCACATTTAATTCTAGTACACCCTCGCTTGTTCGTTTAAAAATTGACCTTTGACCTCATCCGCGTTTTTGCTCTCCTCTGTGACCTCTTCTGAGTTATTGTTCTCTTCCGCGTTATTGATGAAGAAGTATTATAATATATAAATATATATATATATACTCTAAGTGTTTAAATTTAAATATTATAAAACTTCTCAATCAATAACGCACAAGACCACAATTACGCGGATTTATTATTCTTAAAGTTTAAAGAAAATTTTTCTTAATTAATATATTTAAAGTTGTTCTTAATATATTTGTATTTAATCTTTTTTAATTTAATTTCCTAATTTTTTTATGATTCCATATATTGATATTATTATTATTTTAGATACTTTTTAGTTTAATTTGTTTATTCAATTATTTGTGGTTATTTCTTCTTAATATTCAAAATTACTTGCTGTTTATTTATTTAATTAATTGATTGGTACCTATATTTATTTATTTAATTATATATTCAATCAGCAACTTCAATTAATTTACTGAAATATATTTACAAATTAATAGTAATAAATATGTAAAAATTAAATTAAATTAAATTAAAATAATATATTAATTTTTTTAGAATTTCTTGCTGATAAAAAAATAGTCATTAAAAATACATAATTCATTTTCTATTGTTTATTTCTACAAAATATATAATAAAAAGCATATCAAATGCGCGTAATTAAGTTATACAGGCCATACATATATATTTATGTGTCCAAAATACTGTAAAATAACCTTAAACAAACAGTATTATTTACATTGTATTAGCAACTAAACGCACAGTATATACATTAAATTAGTCATTTATAATTGTAAAATAGTGTTATTTTACCCAGAATAATGTTATTTTACCAAAAATAGTGATATTTTACCAAAAAATAGTGATAATTTACCAAAAATAGTACAATACTATACAATAGATATAATCTGATTTAAATAATAATCAACTTCAATAATAGTTTGCAACTGTATTCATCTACCTGGGCCTTCAATCGTTCACGTACACAACGAATTAAATGCATTCTGAATGTTTCCTCTAAATTAATTACCTTCACCGCGGCGCTTGATGTATCTTTTTGTACTCCTTGTCACTTCTGTTTAGTCAATTATTTGTACGAATCCTCGCATTTCGCTCCTCATCTTCGCATACATACCTACCAGCTAGCCACAGATTTTTTTTTTTAGGGTCAATCAAGAAGGACAATATAACATTTTATTTATAGAAGTAGTATGGGTTGTATTTTGCATAAATGCATCATATAATATAGTCGTCCCCCTTAGCTCACATTACTTAGTTCACTATTATTATATTGTTCAGCGTGTTTTTTCTAATTAAAGTCAGACTTGGAATATTAGTTTGACCTCTCATTGATACACGGACTTCAATTTAAACTAACACAATTTTTCGATAACGTAAATAAATATAATGTTAGCTTTGTGTCTATAACTGTTAAATTTATAATGACGGCAATCTGTGGTATTTACTGGAGTAGTGGGAAGTCATGAGAATCCCGAAATTTATACATTTATTAACAAAACTACTATTTAATCTAGTCTAACATGTTTAATATTTAGAAAAATTACTTTGTAATCTACATAATATATATATGAAATCAATGCAATCTACTTGATATACATTATACATTATACATGTTACATTGTATATGTAATCAATGTAATCTACGTAATTGCGTGAAATCATTTGCTGTAATTCCCGTAGTATAACTCTAAAGTAAATAAATATTTAAAGGGAACCGAAATGGTACTAAAAAAATTGTAAGAAAAATAATAGTAATTTATATATTATTTCGATGTGAAAACAACCTATGTTTAGGCTAAGTACATTTTTTTGAGACATATTGTGTAAAGATTATGCTAAACTGCGAAGGTGAGTAGAAATCAATAATGAAAACACACACATGCAC
>JAUZND010004892.1:0-11471 GCA_034780555.1 Coelogynopora nodosa
ATGTCAGTCCAAGGCGGCGCGTTTGCTCGATATATATGACAAACTGTATTAGATAGTGAACAATTGTTGACTTATATTTTTCATTTCCTATTTTTCATAATGATGTCCGCATAGAGCGCGTGTAGTATAAATGGTTGGAGAATTTTTTCTGTTTTCCGATTGGTTGGCTAATGCTTGACCCGGGGGGAATTTGTCCGTAGGAGATTTTGACCGTGGGGGAATTTGATTGTGGGGGATTTTGACTCGGGGGAAATTTGACCTTGGGGGATTTTGACCGAGGCCATTTTTACAATCTTTTGACCCGGGGGGAATTTGACCGTTGGGGATTTTGACTCGGGGGGAATTTGACCGTGAGGAATTTTAACCTTGGAGGAATTTGACCGTGAGGGATTTTTACCCGGGGGAAATTTGACCATGGGTGGTTAACTTTTTTTGTTATGGTTAGTCATGGTTACCATGACCTAGTAATATTTGCTATATATATTGTGTTTTCTGTGCCATTTGTATCTCCATTTTTATTTTGTCATTATCTGTTCATTTATTTTTTTGTGTTGGACTTCCAGGATAAAGTGTATGTGAGTTGGTGAAGAAAGTTGGTGGGTTTCATTTAATTTACTTTTATAAATGTCATTATTATTGTAATGCCATATATTTCTGTTTCTCTTATTGTGCCTTATTTGTTTGCTTACTATCTGTCCACAATAATTCAATTTAGATTTTATTAGAAGTATAGTTATATATTTTTGACTTTGAATCCACAATAGCTTATTAATGTATAATGAATTACACTATTTTATAAAATATTTATTTCGATCCTACTTATTCTGTACTCAATTGTACTGATTCCTACTCAAGTCTGTATTTGCCCTTCCGATGGGTTATTCTCTGTTTATTTCGAAACAGTTTATATTATTCATTTTTACTACAATTCATTTTTGATGTATTAAGGTAGCGCAGTATATATATATATATATATATATAAATATGTTCATAAAAAAAAATTCATTTCAAAAATGATTTTGTTATGATGTATTAAAACGAAATACAATAATAAATTGGTCTAATTGCAAATGCCGTATCGACGCATTAAAATGAATTATATATACTTTTTTATGTATTTTGGATTGCGAATTTTAAATGTATACATAATATATAAATTACTACTAAAATCTTATAAACCATTCAACTATCATTAGCACTCATTGAAGTAGATAAACGTTTTCAAAAAAATTCGAAACAATTAAAAATATATATATGTACGTTCAATGTCATTATTTGTCCAATGTAAATCATTTTATCATCTTTTGATCAATACGTTCTTTTAAATATATCTGATAATAATCAGATTTGGAAATATCAAACAATTTTATTATTTTTATATTATGTTTCTGATGTTCAATTGTCATAGGGTTAAAAATTTTACAAAACCGTATTTTTGGAAATTTTTATTGAATAATAAGCACTGATTTTGTAAAAATAAAGATTATTACATAATAGCAAATAAACCGTAATAAAGATTTTAATATTTTTAAAATTAATTATATATTTTTTATATTGTAGTTCACTTTTTAGAAGAAATATAACATTTCTAGAAAGATACTTATATTTATATTTAGTGCGAAATATCACTTTTTGAGCAATTGTTGGCGTCAAAAATAAAACAATTAATGAAATTTGATGATAAATACGTTAATCAATTTAAAATTGCCACAAATTTATTTCAAAACTAGGACAATGACTTATTATGAATAGCAGATCAAATTATGACATCACAATATAGTACCAACTCACGTTATCTATTTTTCTGAAAATAGTAACATTAATTATTTGTCCCATGTTTAAAACTTTTAACTTAATCGGATATCAATTGTTTACACTGCCCAATATGGGAAGAAGTTGACTATGCAATCACAAAGCAAGCATTCTTATAATATTAAAATTTATATAATTTAATTTTGTTTTAATGGTATGCGTGTTTATTAATGCTTTTTCTTGAGAAATGATTACTGTACGAATCATTGTATTGATTCGAAACAGTATAAATTTATTCAATATGGAAATTTTCACTGATTTCTATTTATAAGTGTGAAACAATCAAAACCATGAACAAAAATTAAATAGTAGTCGCTCTTCTAAATTTAATATTGACAACAATTAAATTAAAGTCCAACTCTAAGTCTAACTCAAGTATAATATGGTATATTGTACCATTCATATCTATATATAAAAATGGAGAAACATTAGCTATTTTTCCGATGAATCTCACCATACATAAAATATCCTAAATTTAATTCAATAAACACCTATATTACTTTGAAATAAAAACAATACACATATATACAATTGGTCAATGCTGTACAGCACTGTAATAATACTGGATAAAAATATGTTATATATACTATTTTAGGTTTGTTCCTTGAAATATATGAAATTTTCTCAAATGTGCACTTACCAATGTGAATCGGGAGCAATAAGATTAGAACGTAATTCCAAATTGTTACAGCTTTTACGCCATACATTGCGACGTAGCTTGAAACTAAGACGGAGTAAATATCAAAGTGAAACGCAAAGCGTAGGAATGTTGCCAGAAAGCAATTTGCTTCGCCTCTTACAACAGAATTGAATAAAGAGAATAAATTAAAAGAACTAAGAAGGACTGGTGGAGCTACAAGTGAGGCTTCTGAATAGGGCATGACCAAACGTAATCAGTCCATTCAAACCAAGCCAGATCGCCGTTAGTGAAAGGGAGAGTTTCGGTGTTCATCCGGTTCCTATTACAACATAAATGCATCTTAGTGTTTTGTATTTGGCGCCGGTAATAATTGATTACAGAATGACATCACATACATTCTGATTGGCTATAAACTATCTGTTTTTTTATAGGGATTGGCTAACTATATTTTAGTTTGCAGTAATTCTAAACTATCATTAAAATAACCCATACATTACTAATAAATACAACCAATATAATTTTGCGTATTATGCGTTAAAAATCACAAGAAACTATTCCATAATAATGTATAATTTATTATACAAGGTTTGCCCTTGATTATAAATAATCAAAAAATACATGAATTTGATTAACATACAATGGAGTGAAGCATCATTTTGCAAACAATAATTCACTG
The DNA here is from genome assembly GCA_034780555.1 of Coelogynopora nodosa. NCBI lineage: Eukaryota > Metazoa > Platyhelminthes > Proseriata > Coelogynoporidae > Coelogynopora > Coelogynopora nodosa. Next base: position 3,129 of record JAUZND010004892.1, read on the forward strand.
ATCATGGGTCATGCATAATATTATAATATTGCTGTAACTAATTCCAGCGGACAATAAATACAAAACTAAGGAATATTGAAACATACTTGAAGTTTATCATTTTAATTAAATGTTAATTTAAATAATATTTTGTAAAAATTTGATTGCTCGCGCGACAGAATGTCATACGAGAAATCCTGCGTTGCACGTTTAAAATTACATTATATATTCGCCATATTAATTATAGTATTTTATTATTTTATAAGATTTTTAATCTTTGTTGATTAATTTTAATCTCTATCTAAATAAACGAGACTTTGATTTTAAATTTGGTGTCATGAATGTACATATTTTAAATAATTATAATTTATTGCTTTCCTATAATTCGTCAAAGTGTTTGATTACCAATTTACCAGCTAATGAAAAACACGTCAAAAATGCAATCATTATTTTGAAACATTATTATTTTTGTTTTAATCTCAATTATTTTAATTATTATTAATTATTCAATTATTATTTTCAATTATTTTTAATCTCATTTCATTTAATCTCATTCTCATTTCATGCCTAAAAATCTAAATAATGATAATTAAAAGATAGTAATAATCTTTAAAATTATTATTGTAGCTATTGAAGTACTTTTACATATATTTACTTTTTCTGTTTCACACATATATGAGCATCGTAAAAAATCAATTTTGACTTAATTGTAAATAGTTTTATTTATTACTATCTGCAATAAGATGAAAAATAGTCAATTGTACGTGAAAGGTGACGAAATCGCCCCTTCTTACCTTATAGAGGAGTATTTAAATTTATAGTATTTTATTAAATAATTTAAAATAATTGTAATCATTTATAGGTAAGATGGCAATGACAAGTAAACTATTAGAAAAATCAATCAATCGCTTCCCAATAAAATCATTAACAATACCATGACATGTCTTTTCAAAGTTGCCTATAAAAATATAATTTGTCTTAATTTATTTTCAGTATTAATAATTATTATTAATATTAGTTATATATTATTTTAACTAAGTTTAATAATATTAATTATCCAATCATAATATTGGAAAAAATTAAGAGAAAACTGTTTGTAATTTCCTCTCTGCATTAATAATAATAATTTATCAATATTAATAATACATAAAAATATTAATTAATAATTATTAATATAATAGTTCATTGTTTTTTATACAAAATAGATAATTTCGATAATAATTTTACATTGACCAATTGGACATCTCAAGTCATGTTTCAATATAATTAAAGATTATAGTGTAAACCGATATATATATATATATAATATAGGCTATATATATATATATAATATAATATAATATTTAACATCACCTGTAATATCATTAACAATTTTTAAATATTATTAGCAATATCTGTTACTAACTTATTTAGTTGTATATGTACATTAAATTTATATACATTGTACTTAACTACATATTATCTGTCTCGGTGATCTAGTCTTATTGTATACAAAAATTTGTTAAGATAATTTGATTTTTGATCAATTTTTGATCACCATTAAAAATTCAATTTTTGTATTGATATTGTTATTTATAATTGATCATTTCAATTGTACTGAGAACGATAGTATATTTAAAAATAATTAGTATATGCATGAAAAGTTATATATATATTTCTTATTAATGAATATATATGTATGAATATATTGTGTACAAGCAAAAACCGTTTTCTTTTAATAAATCTATTAAAAATGTTACGATCTATAGCGCAATTTTTTGCATGAAAGAATTTTAAAACTATTATCTTGGTTAATAAACCAAGAAGCGGATTTTCTAATAAAACAGTAGTGATCTTATTTGTTTTTTCTTAAGTTGTATTTATTAGTATTTATTTAAATATAGTCAAATTAAACTTAGCCTCTTCAGGGAAGTAAAGAAGGAAGAGATTCAGCATTCATGTGAAACTCATTGTCGGTGATGTTCATAAAAGTCTTTTATGCCGACAAAGTCTTGTCTAATATTTTAAACACTAATAACTATTAAGGTTATCCTATACCCGTGTCAAAAATGTTGCGGTTTATTTTTAAGTCAATATTGTTATGTTTCCTTCTGTACAATGAATTTTTGGGTAATAGTTATATGTAAAATTTTAAGCTAAATATGTTTAGTTCATATTTTAATATTTAAAATTAATCATTTACAATTTTAATATTTAAAATTAATCATTTACAATTTTAATTAAACCATTAGAGATTTAAATAAAATATAGTGATTGATCAAATTATATAACTACCTCGATATTTCTAAAATTATCACAAATCATTTATTTTTTTATATATACAATTAAACATTTGATGAAATAGTCTACCATTATTATTTATCGATATTGTTCCACATTAAACCAATGAAATACATAATTTAGTATATAAAATTTAGCGTAAAAATGCAGTATACAGAAATCCAGTTAGTGTTTTTGAATTATTGGTAAATTATTATCCGTCGGAACAATGAAATGAATTTTCAATTTTCAATAAATATTTTCATGAATATTCAAATAAATTCATGAAAATATAAATTGAAAACATTAAGCGTATTTCATTGATTTTGCGCTCAATATTGCGTTGCAACTTAATTATGAAAATTTCCATATTGCACTGTATAAGTTGGTGACAAACTTTAAAAAAAATTATGCACTGTTTTATAGTATAATCTAACGGCGGTATATTCTCAATTCCAATATATTTTGTATTGTATATCATTCATAACAGATGCTGTTTAAAAATTGGTTTAAAATCGCCAGTTTATATAATTGATTGGTCGAACAGGTTTACATAAATATACAACTCAACTATAAAATATTCTAAAACTGAGAACGACCCTCCAGATGCAATCCGTGTCCCATTCTCTTTGCAGCAGCTTATGCTTTCGGTTATTTCCAAGACAATTCCAATAAGTTTTATGAAAACTTTTGACGAGGCTCGGGGGACACCCAATTTATTAAATTGGAGAAAATCTATCATCTAATTTATCTGTTGGCTTTCGGTTGGACAAATATCTGATAAGAATGTTTCATCTTTGTGATTACAATGCCGAATTTCACTACTGACACAAAATTATGATATTTATCGAACAGTTTATGTGTGTGCCAAAATACTTATAATTACATAACAATACTTTTGTGGGGTATTGTAATATCATGTATTATTTAATCTCTAAAAAGTCAGTAAGTTTCCCTTTTTTATCACTATAGTTTCCAAAAATTGTAATAATTGTGATATTCTTTGTATAAAAGGATAGAACGATTTAGAAATGTTTTTATAAATTTTATTGTTCATATTTAAAGTATATTACAAATATTTGATAAAAGGAACTCAAAATATCTATAATCTGTTAGAGTTTATTTTTGAAATTATACTAACATTAGATTAACTGATTTGGTAATAAATTATAAAATGACAATAAATAATAAAACAGATAATAAAGTAAGTTAAATAAAATTTAATGAATAATACTTAAATTATAGATAATTTAATAAATCAAAAACAAAATAATACAGAAAAACACTAACGAAATTACTATTTAAAAATGTTTATTGATAATAAATATCACTTTACATTTTAACATTTGTTAACATTTAACACTTTTAAATACAATAAAACATTATTCTAATAACTGCAACAATATAAATTGAAAGGATAGTAATAAACGTGTACGGTAAGACACAACATTGAAGAAGAAAACGTGTAATCGTAGTACTTATTATATATTTATTTCTATATAGTACTTTAAAAAAAACAAAACAAAAAAATGTTATTAAATATTAAATTCTGTCAATATTACAATTGTGTTTCGTCTATAAATGACTTAATTTAAATAATATAAACTATTTTAGACAAATAATATGTACATTTTTGTTGCGGAATGCGTCGACTATATGCATACGTAAATTCTTACAAAATATATATAAATTTGTCAAGAATAATGAAAATTATAGATATTAATTTGATCTATACTTTAAAATTTACAATTTATCACATATTGAAGCCATCTGTTAATCCTATACTACTTTTAATGCTTATTTCATTTTTAATTTATGGAATGGAGACATGGTATATAATTTTTTTTTAAATATGTAGCTCGTAATATTTATTTATATAATTTTTATGACAAATATTTGTTCTGTAATTATCCCAATTTTTTCAGTGAAAATAAGTAAATATTCAGATAACATACATACTACTGAAGATATCCAATAAGATAGAAAGAGTAGTATTAGACAAGTCAAATTATTAATGACAACTATAACTTTATTATACTGAGGCCTTCTCAAAAGTTTATCTTGTCAAAAAACAGCTGATAAAAGGCAAGCCCATAGCCAATGGGTTCCTATTTTGATATAGGCTTAAGTCCCCTTTTTTATAAAAAGTTATTTTTTGTATATTTATCTATGACTGTTAAATCAATAGTATAATATATGTTATTCTATTTGCAGTTAACATTTATATATTATAATAATATACATATTTATTCATAAATGATATTTTTATTTTTAAATTTGGATATTATACATTATTATTAGATTATCTTTTAATATCGAAAATATAAACCTATCAGAAATATTCATTACATGTTTATAGGATTCTCATAAAAAACGATTTTTAGGATTATATCTAAAAGCATATTCAATAAACTGACAGATAAAAAGTATCCCTTTTAGATGCTTTACAAACGAGGCATTTAAAATCTGCAATCAGGTTTCAAAGAGAGTATATTATATTTTGAAATTTGACTAATTGTGCATCATCAAGCTCACCAGAAAAATTATAAAATTATAAAACTACATGTAGTAATCTTAATGAACGTTGATATAATTTCAATAATTTTTTATCCATATAACGCAAAAATATATTCTTTTCAATAAAACAGAAAGAATACTTAATTATATTTTCTTTATAATAAATATCTCGTCAAAGTTGGATAGGAATTGTAATAGTTCCATAAATATTTTAATAATCTGATTATTGACCCATTTAATAAATAATAAAAATTAAAAAATTATAAAATTAATTAATGGGAACCCTATTAAATGTTCAAAATTTGGTTTTGGAACATAGTTTAAATTTGTGGGGTCAGAAATATTTTTGTTCCAAGGGGATAATGTTGGTGACCGCTAAAACCGTATTTTGAATTTGTTAAATTTAACATATGGTTGTTCATTGATATTTAAATATATTAAAGGTATTATTCAAATTAGGTAATGGATATTACTGATTTAGAATTTCAAAGGATTAATTCAAATAATTTTAAATAACTTTATTGAAATTGATAAAAGTTTTATTTTATAGAAGAATAAAAAGATTAGAGCCAGATATAACACGTAAGTGATTTCATATTTATAAAATATGTATTCTAATAATTAATTGGCATATTTTTATTATTGCATTAATTGTTGGGGTTCATTGTAAATATATAATAAATTGGGACAAAAGATAAATTGGCAAAAGCTATAAACCGATCTTATATCAGTATATAACAAATAAATGCATTTTTAGTAATCCACTAGTTTAATTTTTCGCGTTTATTCTCAAACACTAATTTCCTGGTGTGTTTACCAAATTGATTACAAATATGTAACAAATAAAGTTTGATGTATTTGTTAAAATAAACAAATCGAACTAATTAAATTCCAATCGTTTTAATTGTATGGATAATTTAAAATAACTTTTAACTGCATAATTGTTAATTGTTTTAATTAGATATCGGTGCAATTCTTGACTAACTTGCAGAGTAATGTACAAGCCAATATAAATGTTTTGAAGCAAGCGGAAGTTTGTGTGGTTGCCGTTCGAAATTAACAATTTAAGCGTGAATTAAAGTAAAATAGATTTGGTTTAATTTATATTAAGTTAATGCTATTTACTAGTTAATACGTGCGTGATTTGTTATAGTTTGTGTTGAAGTACCATTTAATCTATTTCAGTTAAAATGTATTGGCTAGTTAATAGAGTTTTTCCATTTTAAAAAAAGAAATATTTTATGTTAATTTATTTGAAACAGCCAAATTTTGATAGTGAAAGCCTAAACATTGTAATATTATACACTATTGACCTCAGTCACTTATGTTACCAAACGATATACACTCGCGCCAGTCCACTACATATATTTTTAACTCTAATAATATGTATAGCGTAAATAATAAGTGTAGATTGAAAGCTGAATCTACGTACTTTTTACATGTTTAACTGCCAATATCTTTGCTGCTTCATAGTGCTACGACATCCTGTGTATATTCGAATTCTCGAAAAGGGGGCAATATATTGAGAAGAAAATCAAGCCAGTAAAGACAACATCAACTAAGTTTTCCTGTCAGTTTATTCTTAATACCAGGATGTATACATAGTGTATACATAGTTATAAAATGTTTCCTGTTGAAATACCTTCGCATGGTATAATGTAAACTCTCGATTGTGAGTTTATTTTTCCGTTTTATAAATCGGAAGAAAATCATATAAAATCATATAAAGATTCTTTAAAATTTATTGTGAAAAACATAATAATGATATAGGTTTAGTATATTTAAAGATGTTATGTAGCTTAATCGTCATTAAACATTATAAACAGTTACACATTAAACCTAATTTATTTAATTGTTAAGAATAATATTAATATTATTGTCCATAATAAATACAGATAATTTCAAAAATGAAATACGTTGAAATATAGTTGAAATAATTAAATAAAGAATAATTTTAAACAAAGTTAACTAAGTAAACTATTTTTATATTAATTTTTTCTCGAATATATTTATTTTATTACGCAATTATATACCTTGCATCAAAATACCATTAATTAAACATTTGTAACGACGTGCCCGATGGTAATAATAATAGCATTTGTGTTAAATTAAAATTGGCAGAGTTTAGGGGTTGTCACTGCAATCCGAAGAAAAAACCGGAGGATAAAACCGAAGGAAATTTACCCTATTTTTCAAGGTCGTCAATGCAAAAGTAACTAAAATAAACAAGATAAATTTGAAAACGCAAAGTAATTAATAAAAACAAATGTGATAAATAAAGACAAGTAATGTTCACTTGTGAGAAATGCAAAAGAAAAAACACCATGATTATGCCTTCTTGGTGAAAGGTAAAAGCTCGGATCTTTTGTATTAATTGTAATAAACTTTAAATTTTATTGTGGTTTTTCTTTTGCAAAACAAATGTACGTAATGGATCTTAGATTGTTAATAAAAATAGTCAAAATACTATACAATGTACATTTAAATTAATTCTAAAATGTACAAATAAAAGAATTATAACTAATTTTACGAAATTATTACATTCTTTAAATTGGCATTGTTTGTTAATCTTAGGTACATCCTTTAATGCCGATTTTGAAAACAGTTTTTTTATTCTTCCAATTTTTCTTCTAGATTAAAGTTACAACTAAGTTTAGGCTATATTCTTATTTTGTATTAACAATATCGAACTACTAAATTTAATATCCAATTGATTTAAGTTACTATTGCATGTCTTCAGATTAAAAAGACTCCTTAAGAAACGCCCTAAATTGTTCTTACTGGTCTTTTTTTCAAAAAGAAGATCTTGATCAAATGACCAATACTTGCGATAGCTACATAGAATATTTAATACAATCTAATTCCGAAAAAAAAATCATCTTATACTAATATTTTTCAGATACTAAAACCTTGTAAATAACTCAGTACCATGATACGGGAAAACCGACTTGCAATTAAAAATAATATTAAGCATACTAGAAATCCAATACAAAGAAAAATAACGAAACATATTAGAAATATCAGACAAGACTGGCTACAAAAAATGAGCTCAAATTGAAATCTTTGAAAAAAATAGAAAACTTTTTAAAGGTGACTGTAATACTTGTTTACCCAATGAAGATGAATCTACCGAACTTAATAATTTCTTCACAAGATCAATATTGACCAATATAAAGACGAAACCATTGATAATGAAACCATTGACTTATTGCAAAATGAAGCCATAGAAATCACACAACTTGAAGTTGTAAATATATTCAAGCAGGTTAAAGTAAACATTGCAAGTGGTCCAAGTAAAATACCAGCATGGATTTTCAAATAATACTCAAGAGGGCTAAGTAAACCATATAGTTTAATATACACCAAAAGTATAAATAGAAAATCTTACCCAAAACCGTGGAAAACCGCCTTAGTCAGTGCATGTCCGAAAACCAAGAAAGCATTATTCACAAATACAAAATCTTTTCGCCCTATTGCCGTTGTTGTTGTTGTTGTATTGAGGTCATTGCACCAGCGATAGCCGCTGAACCTCCTTGAGAAGGGCGGCCAACTGCGGCGGTTTGCTCAGGGCCGTCGCGAGATCCGGGT
>JAUZND010004893.1:0-11469 GCA_034780555.1 Coelogynopora nodosa
GTCCTCTACAGACAGTCATGTTAAGATGTTATCTTAAGATGTCCTCTAAAGACAGTCCTGTTAAGATGTTCTCTTAAGACAGTCCTCTTAAGATGTCCTCTTAAGTTGTCCTCTTAAGTTGTCCTCTTAAGATGTCCTCTTAAGATGTCTGCTTAAGATGTCCTCTTAAGATTTCCTCTTAAGATGTCCTCTTAAGACAGTCCTCTTAAGACAGTCCTCTTAAGACAGTCCTCTTAAGACAGTCCTCTTAAGGCAGTCCTCTTAAGACAGTCCTCTTAAGACAGTCCTCTTAAGACAGTCCTCTTAAGTCAGTCCTCTTAAGATGTCCTCTTAAGATGTCCTCTTAAGATATCCTCTTGAGATGTTTAATGTTCTCAATTAATTTGCTACACTGTATTACTTTGATCCTAAACATATTTTACTCAAATTTATATTATTTGTTTTCTGATTAGACGTTTGGTTTCAAGACTGTCTATATAACGACACAAAGGTGTTTTCACATTAGTTACATATTATGCATTAGATAAAAATCAGTACACAACGTGAAAAGATTATTTGTTCTGCCTATTTTGATAATTAATTAGCCTACACCAATATAATTGTTCGTAAGCTCTATAAAAAATAATTGAGCAAAAAGTATGCAAGGATGTAAATGATAAACGAAAGCGGCAGCCTGATGTCTACAAAAGAAACATTCAGTTCAATTTCAGTCATTTTTCAGTCAATTTCAGACTTCCATTTATACCAAAACGTTTTCCAGTATATTACACGAAAATATATGGAGTCGACAGTTCATTAAGAAATAAGGAGGTAGCGAAAAGGTCACCCGTTTAGTTAGCCTTCGTAGATATTAAGCAATGGTATACAGTCGCATACTAGAGAGTCAATTTGACCCCCCTCCGCTCCTGGTGCTTCTGGAGTTAAAAGAAAGTATACTATAGTGAAAAACGATTTATGTTTATTACAATGTAAATTACAATGTACACTCACTCTCTGTCTCTCTCTCTCTCTCTTTGTTGAGACAAAAAAAAGTTAAACGTGTTTATATGAATATGTATGTAAATGTTCAGCGTAGTTCTATTTGCATTTTCACTTCTGTTTATAATCTCAGACTTATAATCACTATAATCACGAGAATATTAAGGACAAACATTGAAGAAAATATGACCAGTAACTATTTATCTCAAGAATAATAAATTTGCATGTAAAGGGCGTCTAAAATTTAAAAAAAGTTTATATAGCATAAATTATCGCGAGGTCAAATAGTTTTAATCGATTCATAGTTCTATCTATACAGTCCAATCTGTCAATTTGACTTCCATTTGTTGTTATTCATTTTACCCAGCTGATGGCGAATATTACATTATATTTGCATTACTTAAAAATGCAGCAAGTAGTAGTACAAAATATTTAGTATTTTATATTTTCGATAATTTTTTTCGATTTTATATTTTAGATAAATAATGAAACCACTCTCTGTCACATTTACCGCAATAAAAATAGTTTAATTTGTCAACTGGAGCATCATTTACATTCGAAACAGTTAGTCTGTTCCAATTTATTTAAGTATAATTTTATAGAGGTTAATTTATTATTACCAAAGGGTGGAATATTTATTTTCGTGAGACACTAAAAAACTAAATAGAGAACAACCATATAGAGAAAAAATTATTTGGTAGTATAGTATACAGAACTAAATAACACATTTATAGTAATTGTGTAATATAATATTACTTTCGTAAATAGACGGCAGTATACCATTTATACAGTATATTGTAGCTCAATGATTTTTTAAAAAATTAAACCCAAAAAATAGTAAAAATTGTGTTGAATGTTCGCGGATTACAATATAAAATGAGATAGATTTTCGCATTTTAAAAATAGAATAAATACAAATGTGTTTAAAGACGAAATAAATAAGTCTAAAGAGTGCAATATGTTCTCTCTATAGTAACTAGTGTAACCGATACAATAACGTCAAATTAATTTAAGAATTTATTTTACCTATATAGTGAACCAATATAAAAGGTATAGGCTCTAACGTTTACTAACTAAAATAATTATTACAGTAATCCTTTAAAAATAGTATTATTTAGTCAGTTGTCTAAGAAACAAAAAAGAACGGAAATTAATACGTAAATATGATATTGGTCTTGTCAAAAAACGTGAAAAAATAAAATAGTGTACCTGAATTAAGAAAAAGAAGCTCCCTCTATTTCATGTGTTTATGTTGTAAATAAGAATTCCGGGGAACTTAAATGATGTACTCACAATTGGTAGCGAGAGCATGGGCGGTGATCCAGTCATCCTTCGATGGATTGGTTTTTTCCGCAACTTGTGGGTCCCCCTCTCGCAGAATTGGTACAAGCAGGTTCCCCATGACTCACCAATTTGATGGTTCAAACGTTAGAATCTGAAAAATAGTAAGCGTTAAGGTGAAAGAACATAAAATAAAGAATTCTAAAATACGTGAGCAGAAATTCATAACATTTATAAAACAGAAACGGTCGTCATTTTAAACTGGGTTTGCAATAACGTTCTAAGCATGATAAATTGACATAGGGTAAGTTAATCACACATAGAAAATACGACATTCTAAAATACATATGACGGTTGTTATGATTACTCTTACCATAGATATTTACTTGTAAACAAATGTTAAAATCGTTCTACTAAGGAATACATATATAGTAAATAATTACAATATATTTAAGCATAGTATCTACAAGATATTCAGAGTGATTTAATCAATAAATCATTAATTAATAACAATTCAATAAATAGAAAATAAAGTTTAATAAATTTGTTTAATGCTAAAAAATTACAATCGTAAAGGATTATACATTTTATGCCTGTTACCAATTTAATACCGAAATATATTGCATGAACAATTAATCTGCGATTAAATTTTTCTATATTGTAATCAAGTTATAGTTACTAATATATATATGCTAATAATATTATTATCACGAATTTTCTTAAATTTAATTTAAACAAATTAAGATTATATCACACACCCATAAAATCATATCTAGAAATAATTACTATCATTATTAAAATTAAAATAAAGTTACAGTACCACAAAAAGAATTAAAATAATTGAATTGTAATAATTTTACAAAAAAATTGATTATTTATTGAATATTGATTAAATTTGAAAAAAATGGATTATTTATTTGATAAAATTAAATTGACGCACACAAAATTAAAAGACAGGTGGCAGCTATTACTATTAACTACTATTAACATTTTTATAATATTATATTTCTTGGTTCAAATTAAACCATGCAAGTTGTGCATTTGAAAAAAACATCATAGGCTTATTTACATATATAGGCCTATACTAATGAGGCAATCAAATATAAATCAATTTAAATTATAATTAATTGCATATTTATTTTAAGTCAAATATGACCTCAACAGATGTCAAGAATTTTTACAAATAGTAATTTAGTTATATTATTTGTGGAACATTTAAAATATGAAAACATAAAATTAAAATGAAGTATATTAAAGTATGTGTATCATTAAAGTAACATACCCTTTCTATGGTGTCATGATAAAATTTAATATCTAAGTTATACAAATGAGTAAATATCTACATGTTGGAAGTATATAATAGTAACAAGGTATATAAATAAACTCGGTTGAGTCTATCAAATTAAAAGAACTGTCTCATCACGGTTTTTCAACTGTTTTCATTATTTAAATCTTTAGAATGATTTATTGATAATTTCTTTGGTTATACCATACCAATATTATTAATCACTAGTTTTTTTAATACTGAATTATTGTGTAGGTCCTCTTCTTGTACTAGATGACATTACATTCCATTAAACAATAATAGACTTATATAATAAAATATTAAAATGTTTGAATTTATAATTTCAAATATTTCCCAAAAATAAGGTGTACTTTTACTATATAAGAATCAAAAGTTATAAATCATAGTTAAATATAGTGAGGTTATCATAGGAAAAGTATGCTTTCTTAATAAATAACAATTTAATTATAATATTAATAAATATGGACAGATTTTTATATTGATTTTATATATTTTCTTTCTTCTAAAGTGTTTTTGTAACCAGGTCTTAGACCCTGGTGATTAAAGTCTTAAGCTACTACCTATTTAGATAAAAAGAAGAATTTATTGTTTGGTGTAGTTATTTCCTTAATTATTATTTCCAATATATAAAATGATGAATTAAAAAATAATAGTAATAGTTATCAGAGACATAACTATCTATACTTTTTAAGCAACCAAAATAAAAAGTGTTCTTTAAATATAAAAGTTAATAATAAGTCTATCATTATTTAAAAGCTTAATTTAAAAGTTAAATGTGTTATTTTGATATATTAATGTTTATGATCATTAAAAAATTTAAAATATATATTAAAAAATATATATACTTTAATCTTTAAAGTATATATATATATTATATTTTAGAGAGTTTTACTGAGGTAATTTTAGATTTAATTTGTCTGGATATTTTTTTGTAGTTAATATTATTTTAATTTTTAAAAGTTATTAAAATATTTGGGTAGGTATTTACTTTTATATTTAATATATATTTAAAAGTTTATTTCTTCATGCTTTATATTAGCTCAAGAGTTATACTGTATTTAATTTGATTTAATAAATATTTATGATTATATTTATTTATAAAAGTTACTGATATACAATGTATATTACTATACTGTAATTGTAACATAAGAACATGACAGCTATTAATATCAATAGTATGTTCATTATGCTTACTTATAATACTGTAATGAAATGTAGGAGCTATATAAGAATAGCTATGTGACAGCTATAGGCAGCAATACCAATAGACTGAGAATAATATTTAAATAGTTAATGTATGATTAATAATTGAATATATTATTACAAACTGTGATTAAAAACATTTTGTTAATTAATGTTCATATTTATGAAATTAAAGAATTCTATAACTAAGAGCTAATTTATTTTCTAACTAAAAATAATGATTAACTATAGTTTATGAATAAATACAGTATAATTATAAATAAATATATATATAACTAAAATGATAGTGACCATTATACTGTTAATAGATTCCACTCTTATAGTCTCCAGTGTTATTCACAAAACTGTCAATATAGTCCATATATAATCATTATTTATTTTCTTTTAAATGGTGTGGCTATTTGTCCTTTATAAAGGATTTTTAGATTCTGGTTCTATTTATCCAAGTATATAATTATGTGCACAATAAAACAAAGTATATAGTAACATTTAAAATAAATAAAATAGTAAAAATTTGTTAAATAATATATTAAATATACAGGGGTGGATCCAGGGGGTGGGCGTAAGGGGCATATGCCCCCCACTAAATTTGCAAGGGGGCGTACTTTTAGTCTGGGGGTGTAATTTTTAGTGATGGGCTTTATTGCCTGAGAGGTGTAATTTTATAGAAAGTAGGTACCTACCTAATATGTCTTTATAAAATAAATATTCAACATCAATGAATAAAATATTATTGAATGCTTATTAAGTAAAAATTACTGGTCAGGAAAATATATTATTGTAACACATACAATCATTATGGAGGAGGGGCTAAATTATAGGAAAAGAATAATATAGAAACATTATGGTATAATTATTATGGAGGGGAGGGGGGCAGGAAAATACAGGAAATTACAGGAAAATATAATATAGAAGCATGTATGGTATTTTATGGGTTAAAATAAGCAAGCAATATTATAGATATCCATACTCATTATTACTTGTATTTAATACATATTAAAATTGTATTATAATAATGTAATAAATGAACTTTTGTAATTCCAAAGTCATTTTCTATAAATTTATATTTTATTGTTACTCAATTAAATTATTATTATTATATATTTGTTTGAATTTTCTTAGATTTTTTAGGGGGGGGGCATATTATATTTTTTTAAAAGGGGTGTCATTTTCAACTCACGCCCCGCCCCCCTAATTCAAAATCCTGGATCTGCCCCTGATATATATTTATGATATTGCATATACCAAATAAAATACATATTATCATCACCAAGTATAATATGCACATATATATATTTATCTGTAAATCTGATTATTATGCTTCAGATTCGGAGTTCACAGCACTATTTTTAATTTTTAAATATATTAATTAATAATGGAATTATTTATTAGTATATTTTTTGTACATTATTAAAAAAAGCATTTAAAAAACAACAAAATGCAAAATGTCCATTATATTATATATGCACAGATATCGAGCGCATAAGAATATGCAAGGAAAAATAGAACCATGGACATGGTTCAGAATCTAAAAATCCTCATTTGAGGACAGATACATTTAGTAAGCATTGACAATTAAAATTTTTGTATAATATTTGTTCATATATGGAAAGTTGTTTCTGTTGTAATTTTAAAAAAAATATTTTAAAATAGTACTTAAGTAAGTAACTCTAAAGGATTTAATTTATATCATCATATCAGATTATAAAACTCGTAACTAATGCCGCTAAAATTTAAAATATGTGCTGTTTATATGTACATAAAATTAATTAAGTTAAATAAATTAAAGGTCTTTTGCTAGGATGTAATTTAATATTGTTTATTATTAAAACTCTTTTACGATAGTGGCAGGCACGTAGGAACCGAAAGTGATAAAGGTTCTGCAGCCCTCCCAACATTTTTTTAAGTTGTTATGAACTATCCTAGAGCCCCCTCAATGTTTCTATGAATTGTTGGCGCTTAATATTGCAAATATTGTTATTATATACATATTCTTAAATATATAGGATGTCCTAAAGCTAGAAAAACTCACTTTGATAAATTACAACTTGTAAATAATATATAAATATATAGCACGAATTAAATAATATTTGGAGACACTAAAGGTTTAATGCAACACAATACGGCATCGCAATGTATGGTAAAAAGCCATCAGAATATAAACTATTTGATTTTATAGTTTTTTATTCCCATATATAGCTAGTTTCGTTTTGTAAATTGACTTAGTGAACAGAATTCTAACACGAATAAAAAAAACGAAAAAATATATTACGCCTAAATAGTAATTTTTAATAAAATGTATTTTTGTGCACCTTTAGCTATAAACAATGCCACCCTATATATCGATCAATGTTCAAAACGCTCCTACGTACCTGTATTACGGTCTACTTGTACTATAACTTCTATTTTAAATAGTAACAACATTATGTATTTTTTTGGAATATTTTGTTAATTGCATTTAGTATTATTTGACAATTTGAGTAATTAATAGCAAGCTGATCATAATGTCAAACTAATAATGTTTTTTCGTATACGAATTTTTATAAAAATAATGTATTATCATAAATAATTAAGCCAAACATTATATAAACTTATGTAGATACGTAAAATGCTGAATAAAGTGCTGAATAAAACATCGATATGCTTAACTGTCGGCATACAGCTTTCAATGTAGACCCAAGATATTTTAAAATCGGTTGCCCTATATTTTATAAGTGCACAAATTTAACGAAATTTTATATACAAATTTAGTTTAATTAAACTTGACATGATTTAAACCATAACAAACTTTTTAATATGTTTAAATTCAATACAATCCATCGTTATTGTAATTCATGGACTTATATAGGTCCTATATTATTACATCTATAGGAATATACTTAAATTCTGCAATTCAACTTACATTGTGATGTATAAAGGCAGAAATTGATGTATATACGATACATTTATTATATGCTATGGCTTTTCAAAAAAACGTTAGCGTGTGTTTAAATTTAGGAATAATATGCAATAATTGCATAAAATCAAATAATGTGGGAAGTCCATCAGTTATATATTTGTTTTATATTTTATAAAATAAAAAAGTTTAACATACTTCGACGTCATTATATTATATAAATGCCTGTATTGTAAGTATGTGTGTATGTATGTATGCATACATGTATTGTAAGTAACTGAAATAAAAAATATATAAATGTCTAAAAGAGAGAGTTTAGTTGTCCAAAAATGGTAGTTCCACTAAGTATCCTAAGGATAACACCACTCTGTCCGTTCCTGTTATACCAAAAGCAACTCTTTGGTTTTTAATTGCAAAGAAACAAAAATACGCCATTTTATCATAAAATTAACCTTTATTACAATAATTTCATTAACTGGTAATACGTATAAACTTTTCAAAATTAGATTAAAAATCTTAATTAAATAATTAGAAGAATATTGAAAAATATTATTAAGTTTGATTAATTTGTCCCAATCCTGATTCGAGTTTTTTGTTATAAACGTACAAATATGTAGAGTTTCCTAAAATAGATCGCTTGTAAACAATAAAAATTATAAAATAATAAAAATAACAGAAAAAAAATAAAATTTTCTTACTGTCCGGATACTAATGGCCGGAGCTGTAGACTAAATATAACAATTAAAAAGATTTGTTAATATTTGTAAAACTATGTTAATATTATCTGTTATTCTACAGCATAAAAAATGTTCTACATAGAAATGTAAATCATAGCCGGAATTTTCATAAGTAAATATTTTAATTTAAGATTTATTGTTAATGCATTAATTTACATTCATTTACGTTTCTTGTCTCTTTGAATAAACAAATTATGATTCTCATAAACACAAAAAGAATCATCTATTTTGAATTGTTGAATTTAATTTCTTTATTGTTACCACAGGCGAATATAAAGTTCACTCTGATTGAGGAAACTTTTTCTTTCACTTCCTATCACAAATCGTTTCTTGGTTTTTGTGACTAACATCAATTTAGATATTTTTCTGTCAAGTTATTAATGACTATTTTAATATTTAAAGAATTGATTATAATAGGATGTTACAATACATACAAAATTTATCTGATACGAATGAACTGTTGTTAGAGATATTTATATTGTTGATTTTGGCCCCAACATTTTCAAGGTTTTGTAACCAATGACAATTTTTAAGGACAATAAAATTTTATAATCTCAGTATATAGTAACAACAATAAAAGAAGTTTCTAGTAAATACGTTTAGTGCCGCCCCAAATAAATATAGACAAAATATTGTAAAAATTATTTAAATATTTATTGTAGAAAAAATACATACAGAACATAGAATTTAACTATAAATATGCTCTGTTCATACATAGAAACACAAATATGTCGTCATAACTATTATTTTATCATTGTTGTACTTTATAAAAATATACCCACATTTTTCTTTAAAACAAAAAATGGAAGCATAAAAGCAATCGCTAAACTACGTAAAAATGTAGAGATAAACAAGAAATACTTATTAAATTAATTAATTAATATTAAATAATGTTTAAATTCAAGCTACAACTTTGTTTACGTTGATTCAACAGCTAAATTTAAACAACATTTATATGTAAATCTGTTAGCAAATATATTCTGCTATTTGTAAAGATAGGTGACTCTCCAATTATTCATTAACACGAGAGAGAATTTGTGAAATTTTTACTGAAATATATACCACGTTACCATAAAAAAATTAGGACATTTTTTTATCATTTAATAGTAATATGTACATATTAAAAAATGCTTTTTGCTATCCTATTATGGCTAAGGATGATATTTGTTTTCTACTAAAAAATATTTATTGATTTATTTAATAAATTGATAACTATTTACGTATTAATTAAAATCAAATATAAATAACATTTTCTTAATTTGTGATTATATTCTTTATAGTAAGGAGAAGTATCGTGATATGGCAAATTGTCATCGAATTATTTATAATACGAAAATTAAATTGTATATATTAATTTCAATAAATTACAAAGGAACAATCTAATAATTGTTTTTATATTTGAATAAAAAAACTTTCACCTACATGATATCGCAATATGATTTATGATTCTTTCAATAAAGTACATATAGTGTGGAAAGAAATAATTTTAATTTTATCAAAAAGTCTGACATTTTGAAGTTGAGTCCATTTTTCTTTTCTAAAAGAATGCATCCTTCATTTGTATATACATTACATTTATTCGGTTACTTCTGGACTATCTATATTATGAAATAACAGCAAAAATTTCATAAATACGGTATTTGATTTTGTAAAGACGATTAAGTAACTCCTTCAAGGATTTTGCCGTTTTTGTAAAATAATTAAATGCTATTTTTCTACCGCTCTAATTAATTTGTTTAATATATAGGCATTATGCGAGGTATGCTGGGTTTAAATTACTCAAAAATGTAAATATAATTCTCGTAAGTAATTGAGTAATAAATGAAAATTAAAATTGTAAAGAAAATTAGCGTAATAAAAAATATAATCTTCAAATTTAGACAATTAAAGTTTGAAAAAAAGTTACAATTCAACGTCCATCGTTCTCATGGTAACGCTATATATTTCCAAATAAAATTAAAGATAATTTCCCTCGTTTAAAAAACACAGTATAATACTTGAGACTTCTCTATCGTCACTTTAACATTAAATTGATCCACAAACACACGGCACACAGAGAGAGGATCCTCCCCTCGCATTTTAGGCGGGGTCAGTTAGGTCATTTGGCGGCAGCAGTCCCCTTTGGAGCGGCGTATTTCTCGTCGAAGGCCCGCATGATCCGCCGCTGGATCACGTCCGCTTCGGCCCACTTGCCCAGCTGGTCGGTCTGGTAGCGGAACTCTGTGGGCATGCTGGGGTCCCGATTGGCCGCCACGCTGGGGTTGTAGTCGCGGTGGCTCGTCTTGACGAACTGCTCGTGGCTGGGCCCGGGGAAGACGTTGGACCGTGTGATGTTGCTGATGCCCTCGTAGGTGGGGCTGGCGGTGCGTCGGCCTGAGATACACCCCGTCTCCGGCTGGAATGGAGGGGGGCGGGGGGCAGAGAAAGCGGGGAGACTGTTGAGGGGTATGCCTGTGTGTAGAGATAGTTGGGATACAACAGCTATAGACCATAGAGATATAATAGTTGTATTATAATAAGAACTTGTTAAAAAAAAATTATTACTTAATTTCATTTGAACTGAAGCCATTTACTAATTTTATCATTTAAATAAATCAGAGAGTTCTCAAATTAATATTTTTCATGTATTTTACATGTATTAATTTCATAAATATATATATTTTTTGGGACTAAATTTACTATTAAACTAATACTAAACATATTAACAGTATGAGTACAATCTATGTATACAATACTACATAATATAATAAATTTAACAATATATAAACTTGGACAATGGCAATGGACGTATTAGTGAACACAATTGTGTGAAAATTGAATGCAGTTATTTGTTAAATATATTTGCAATGATATATATATATATTGTAGTAATTAAAATGTTATTGAATACATTTTATAACTTTATTATGGAAAGTTTTACCCTTTTGCCGATTTTTTTTCGTATCTCTCGATGTACACCCAAAAACTACACAACTGCTAACCATTATATGTGCTTTTTGCCAGCCTCATGAGATACCGAAACGAGTCCGCGTTTTTTTGTTTACTTCTCATCTAGTTCATTAATATAG
>JAUZND010004894.1:0-11469 GCA_034780555.1 Coelogynopora nodosa
CAAAAGAATCTAAGGGGAATATTGAACAATAAACTCTCAGCACCATTTCAAAAACGTGTTCCACTTCTGGAGCGTTCATCCGATTAAGGTTAAATGAGTATCAACAGTGTTTAATACATTATACATAAATAAGTAAAAAGATTGTATTTAAAAGGAAAAGTTTAACCTAATGTGAGTAAAAAACCATCCTAGATCACTGGCTCAGAATTAAAGAGTAATATTACTTTCTTACTTATGATTGGGGGAACTTTCTGTCTCAGATGGTTTTCCGACAACTTGGGTATGTCTTATTTGTCAGATCCAGAGATGGAGGTTTGGGTATGTTTGATTCGTCTGATCCAAAGACTGGGGTTCAGGCCTGTTTGATGTGTCTGATCCAGAGACTGGGGTTCGGGTATGTTTGATTCATCTGATCAGGAGACTGGGCTTTGCCTTTGGGCCTGTTTGTTTTGTCTGATCCAGAAACTGGGGTTCAGGTATGTTTGGTTTGTCTGATCCAGAGACTGGGGTTTAGGCCTGTTTGATCCATCTGATTCAGAGACAGAGATTGAGGGTAGTGGTCAGGAGATGGTGGTACTTGGTGCTGGTGAGCAGATGTGTTTTCCTCGGGTCTGGTGAGCAGGTGTGTTTCTCCATGACCATGTGTGTTCAGAAGGTGATGCTTCGGGTCTGGTATGTTTAGTAGTTGGTCTTTTGGGTTTGGTATATGCCATATGGTCCATAGATCATGTTTCATCTTCCCTCCCACAACAGGCAATTTGGAGTTCTGGCTTCACTCCATTGTTCACTGGTCCCAGCATTTTGGTGCCTAATCAACCAGCATTCGATCACATATGGGTGTCGTCCAAGGTTTGTGCATTAAAAAATACACTGGGGACAGGAATTAAAAGCCTGATCAAAATTTTTCTCTCTCACATTAAGTTAAATATGCATATATGGTATAACTGCAGTGCATACATTAGTCATTATGCACCAGCATTAAAAAGTTTTGCCATGTAATATAAAGAAAGTAGCATGATTAAAATAAATAATTGTTGGTATAGAGTCATGCCACTTATAAGTCAATTATATACATGATTATTGCTCCTTGGGAGTCACACAGTTTTCATTAAAAGATTGATATTATAATACTCCGGCTAAAAATAAGTTTTATAAATATAATTTCATACTGTATTGGTACATATTTAAAAGTTATAAAAATATTAAACGTAGATAATTAAAGTTTATAGGCCTACAATCATAAATGTTATTTCACAATATTTTATATTCCACATAAATTTCTACTTGTCCATTGACTTATTACATAAAATTTATTCGTTTTCGCTTAATTTTTCAATCGGAACGTATAAAACAATATTACCAATGTAAAACAAAATAATTAAACTTTAAAAAAAGGTAAACTTTTCAAACTATAAAAATTCCAAAAGTTTACATATATATCAAATTTAAAGGAACCATTTCGTGAATAAGTATTTTATCAAAAACGCTAATATGTACGCTTCTGATTGGATTATAATTAAAATCATAATATCATTATTTATTAATATGTTAATAAAAATCCGACACATATATTCCATATATATAATCGTGTTATATGTTAAAGTATTTAAACTCTTTTGTTACTATATCTATAATTCATTTGTTGGAATATATTCATTACGTTATATAAAAATACCTTCACCTGTAGAGCGCTCCGTAGATTCAGAGATTAAAAATCTTGGATCATCCACCGAAAGAATTTATTATTAGCTATATTCTTCGCTGCTTTCGGAATTAATTTTTCTTATCTTATATAATTTTTATTTATATAAATTTATATTATTATAATTTTTCTTATATTGCAAATCTATAAACAAATAAAAGATTGCACTGTTTATGCCATGGTAACAGGAGCGAATTCAGATAATAGCATTCCTAGATTATTTGACAAAACATATTTTAAACCGTTTTACCACTCTAAACATATATATTGTGTGACCCAAATCATGCCCCTTTGCAAAATCCTCGTTGTGCCCCTGGGTAATTTAGACAATTTGTATGATAACAAATTCTTCAATAATTGCTTTTTACCCAATTAACCATAATGCCTACAGCATTATATTCACAAAGTTCTAAAAATAACTCTTAGGTTTTTTCAATACAAATAAGACATTGGTCATAATTTTTTAAAGCTAAGTACATTGAAGATTTTTACTACTAACATATGTATAATAATTACACTAAAATCACTTATTACAATCTTTTAAAGATATATTACTTTAAGCACTTTTTTTTGAGAATTTTTCGTTTTCAAATGCCATTAAATTTGATGGTGACTTATATATATATTTAATAAATAGATCTAAACTACATATAATTAAACTTGAAATTTCTATTTAATGGAGATATATACCACTAAACAATATTATGTTAAAAGCTGTTTCTTAATATATGGTATATAACAAACGTGTTATTATGATAGTTCATGCCAGTTGAAGCAATTCAATCAGTAAATTAAACCAAAAAATAATATGTTCATAAGACACTTGGAATTATATTAGAAGCTATTAGATTCCTCTTTATTAGTAAAGTTATAGCGTCCCTTATTTTGCAAAACGAATCCATAAAAATAGCTGCATTAATTTATTACCATTTTAAATACAGATGCATTTCACAGCATGGGAGAATGGAAATCTAATTTAAGAGGTAGTATTTAGGTTATATATAGGCTTAACAATATTCTATCGTGAATGCTAATTGCCTTAAAAGATCTGAAACCTGAATAAAATTATACAAAATTTCTGTTGACGAAGATTAATTATCATAGAACCGCCAGTGTCTATATTATATTACGTGTTCCAGTATATTCTACTTAATTCAGAGAAAATATTTAACTGATTTTTTTTTATTCTATTAATCTTATTGAATAATTATTGATTACGTCGGGTCTAACCTTTCTCAAAATATATCCGTATTATCAAATAAATAGATAAAGCATTTAGCAAAAAAGATCAATAGCAAAAAATATTCAATATATTATTATTAAAATAGACTAGACACGAAAAGGGTACACACACCAATTACAGATAGTCACAACGTATACAAGCAGACAATTATAACTTTAAGAAACATACTAACACACCAATTTGGTCCATATCAATTATTATCGCGCACCTACAATTCAATGAATTAAAGAACAACGTCAGTACTGAAATTGTCCCATATCACGTCGCCATACAGCTTCCAATGCTTCCTCAGCACCAGCGAGGTCCCGATAGCGGTCTTGGAAGGACTGGAAGTCAATTGGAATTATAAGTCAATGCAAAACATTATTAAAAAGTAAAATTATATTATCATACATTTAGTATTAAATATGTTAAAATATGGAATTACATTTTAGCTGAGGAATCTGACCACTGTTTTGTACCCTTCTATTGTTACCAAAAACACTTTAAAAATTAAATAATGCTCAAATTGTTTTCACTTAATAACTGGTGACTTTAATGTAACAAACACACACAGTTCTTTATTACCTAATGAGAAAATGTTTAAGTATAACTTTGTTTGATATTGACTAAAGTCTTTTATAATAAGTAAGCAGTAAGCGCAGAGCCTGTACAAACAGCAGAGAGACAGAGCACTACCGATTTTGAGCTAGTCAGCTCTCATCAGGCACCCTAGACTCCCTATTGAGGACTGGATTGCAGCAAGTACTTATTAAAACCCCAAACAAATCGTTAAAAAAAGCAGTTTGAATAGTATAACATAGCTTCTCAAAAATTAGTAAACGCTGTTGTGGCTTTCATTTCTAAATATACATATATTTTTTACGCAGAAAAATTAAAAGATTAAAATAAATTATTAAAGTCCACTAAACAAATGTTAAGCAAGTAACAAATTTCACTAATTGCTCTCTGCATCGGCTGTTATGTATTTATACAAAAAAAACTATTGCAAAATAGTAACGAAAGTATTTCACATGGAATGTACAGCTCTCCCACGGCCTGACGCACCTAAAAAAAGCATGTGATCATTACAAAAAAGCAATCGTTCAAGATTGATACAATATGTAAAAGGCTTTGACATTTTTTAGAGTATTTCCGTAAAAAAGGGGAAAAACAATGTCTAATGTTTTGCAATGAAAGAGATTAATATTTCACACAATGTCTTACCATCACATACTAGACCATGCAATACAGGAATGTGCTCAAACAAGCAAATAATTTCATAATTAGACACATTATTTGAATAAAGTTTTTAGGATCTCAGAGTAATTTTTGACTGTTTTAAAATGAAAAAGGAAACAAAATGACAATTTAAGTTTGTTTTTACCAAGTTAACCCACCAGAATTGAACACATGCAGTTAAATATTCTTTATCAATGCAGAACATTGTGGTGCAATTGAACATATGCAGTTAAATATTCTATACCAATGCAGAACATTATGGTGATGTTTTCACAGCGATTATAAAAATATTTTTCTAAACAGACGCTCGGTTAGTTCTGTATTTAATGACAAAGTTGATCTAAAGGGAAAAATTAAGCGAAAAAAGTTGTTATTCTATTCTTGATTAGAACCAAATATGTTTCAACTAAAAGTAAGAGATCAATGAAAATTTCAGCCAAAAAAAAGCTTAAAAACTTTGTAAATACTGACGACAGTTGAAAGAAAATGCTATAATAGTAGTGTTTCCTGAATCAGGTCGCTGGGGCGAGGGGGAGGGAGGGACTGTCCCGGTTACCTGGATCATCCCGGCGGTTGTGGCGGGGTATTCGCGCAGCTCCACCTCCCCAGTGGTGGCCGAGGGGTCCAGCAGCCGTGTCGTGCACTGGACAATGAGTGGTCGGGGCTGCTTACGGGCGAGGACGACACTGCGCAGGTGAAGGAAGTGGTCATTGACTGCGCTGTAGTGGGAGAACATCTTCTGGGCGCCAGTCACATCACCCGTGCTCTTGTAGAACTGGTGGGAGGAAGGGAGAGAGAGAGAGAGAGAGAGAGAGAGAGAGAAAAAGAGAAAAGACATCGCAAAAAAAATCATTGAAAGGGTCAAAACGTATGGCATAGTATCACTATTGAGCAAATAAAATATTGTTATTGTCAAAAGAAGAAAAACACATTACAATGTACAATGTAATGCAGTTCATTCTAAAACTCGACATACATTCGAGTAAAAACTGTATACAATTAGTAAATTATTCATCAGAAAATTTATCTGTAAGGTACACATAGTAAAACGATTAATTGTTTACGCAGTAAATAATCTCAATTCGTAACATGCATAGCTGTAGAAAAAAAGAAAATCCAACAATAAATGAACACAATCACAATGCTGAATGATACGTTGCCAATTACAAACAACCTTTATAAGGAGTGACATTAGGCCGCTTTCTTTAGAGAAACTTTTCAATGTAAGATAAAGTGAAAATTATTTAAGTCATGATCTTTCCACTCCATGGTACTGTTCA
Organism: Coelogynopora nodosa; assembly: GCA_034780555.1. Taxonomy (NCBI): domain Eukaryota; kingdom Metazoa; phylum Platyhelminthes; order Proseriata; family Coelogynoporidae; genus Coelogynopora; species Coelogynopora nodosa. Next base: position 5,447 of record JAUZND010004894.1, read on the forward strand.
GGTAAAATAAAAATAGTTAATTGAGTAGAACACAATATTAATAGAGCAAATAAAGTGTGCTCAATATAGTAATGAGATTCTTTGGATTAGATATTAAGAATACAATGTAACTTATCATGGCATGGTACAAACTAGTGTGTATACAGAACAAACCAAGAAGTAACCAATAAGCGAAGAGCAATTAATATACATTCCATTCGTATACCAACCTGAAGTTTCTTGAGAAAGTCTCCAATTGCAAGCCGAGCGACAGATTCCACCTTTGTCCGGTCCATCTTGATGAAGACATCGTTCTTCCCGTCCTCAGCGGTCACTTCCTCCACAGAGAGGAGGTCACCGCCGGCTTCCAGTAGAACCTGGATTGAAGAGGAGGCGCCTACGTTACTGTGGCCATAGTACATCTTTACCCATCTCGGAGGTAAATGTAACCTTAGAACAATATTGTCGAGCATTTCTATACATTTATAGAAAGTCAAATAACCTCAAATGATCACTCAATTATTTTCACTAATAGCCACCAAAACTGGGGGTTTATAATAAACTAGTGATCATAATTTGTTCCTTTTTTGTAGCTTACTCGTTAAGAAAAGAACTTAACGCCCCCCCCCCCCCCTAAGATGAATTGCAAGGTTATCTTTTCTAACACGTAATTATTTAAAAAAAAATTATATCTGTTTCAGGAGTCATACAACAGTGGCGAGTCCAGATACGGCGAGTGGAGAGACCGTCCCTATCATGATACTATATAATGAGTGAAATATTCCGCCTCACTGAAAGTTTGCCTGCATGCAGCCCTCAGTGCAGAGATGATTCATGGATGAAAAATACAAAATCGGAATCATAAACATATAAAAAAATATTATACAACATTCAGATGTATATTTGATAAAGTTGAAATACATAATAAAAAAGCTCACAATAAAATATATTATAATACAAAATTTTAACCAATTGCAATAAATAAACTTGATAATTGCATGTCACTGGATAAGATTAGAATGTCATTATAATTAATAAATATTGTTTATTGTGAGTTTTTAATAATAATATTACACCATGTGGACATCATTCGTCAAACACCTTAGCTTATAGATATGATTATACTTTATAACATTGTTCTACTTTGGTAAACGCAACCCGTTAATTTACAACAGAATGGAAACATGTGCCTCTCCATAAAAATGGATAAAACATTATATCGTTGTTTTCCAAAATTAAGATTGGTCGACCTTCCCAATTTGCTAAAATCGACCGGTAAGGTTTACCAATCTAAATTGATACCATAAAGTATAATCAATGTCAAAGGTTCCTCTACCGAAATCAGAGTGGCTGCAGAAGCCACAAACAACTAAGTTTATCATTCTGCAGGTGATTGCACAACAGCCAAGATTTTATGTATTTTTGTAAACCAATTTCAATAAGTCGAGCTATTAGTTAGGATATGACACGCCCTAATACTTTTAATTTAAATTAAGATCATAACTTTTGCAGATTCCAATTGAAATAAAAGGTTAAAAAAAAGACACAGCTGCTAAAGTCTCGCGAAAAAAATTAATTTTTAAATGGAAATAAACATTCACCATACCATACGCTGAAAGATAATAGGAATTTAAATAGCTTACTGTGTATAACATTGATACAGCAAGAGTTATAAAATCTATCATAGTAGGGTATATTATGTCCTATATATATATATTATGCCGTTCAACATATTGAAACGATGTGCAATGTAAACATTTGACAATCTAAAATGTTGGCATTAAGTATCAGATCTTGAGTAAATGCGTAAAGGAAACAGAAATATGCGGCCAATGTTTCAGGAGCTAATAAATAATATTAATGTAAAAAGTTAAATTGGAAACCCGAGTTATCACAGTAATCTAACTATACAGGGAACATCGTGTAATTGGGAACGCAACAGAAATAGTTTGCCTTGATCTTGGATAAACTTTATTTATTTCCATATATGTCGAAATATTATCTGGATGAGATATTATCCCAATACCTTTATTAAGTTATAAATATTGTTTATTTGCAATTTAGCACTAGTAAGCTACGTATGCAATATTTAAAATTAATTAAGCTCATGTATGAATATCAGCAACTACAACAAATTTTGTAAATATAATTTTTTGTAAGGTATATAGATTTAGCATTACATTATTATAGCTATATTAATTCGCTAGCATTAATTTACTTTTGTTAAAAAATTGTCCCAATATAGTGTATACATACATATATACACATATCTTTTATCTAAATAATCCACACTTGTCAGTGTTCTTCATTAGGATCCCCCCTCATATCCACTAGATGGAGCATGACTTTACATATATGGCCCCTTAGTTATGTCACCTAAATATAATACCCTCTAATGAGTGAGTGATTAAGAGGCCCAAGGCATACAACAATCACCTGCAGAATAACAAATCTAGCCTGAGAGTGGGCCTGTCGCCACGCTTTGGTCTCCGGTGTATACATCTCCAAGGAAACGAGGCCAGCTCGGGCCATCGTGAGCCAGTTGATGTAGGCTACGTCATCGCCTACTGCCGAGTCACCATGACCAAAGATCTTGAGGACAGAGGCCAGTCCACACAAATAGATGCCGACACACTCGGCACGACATTCCTCGTACGGAGAGGCGAGACTTGTAAACTTGCTGTCCCATGTCTCTCCAGGTTTGTACCTTGTGGTGGGAAAGTGGACAGTTGTGTACATGTTACGAGGTAAATATTGTGCATATCATAATGAAATAATCTTGAGAAATATATACATATATATTAGTCGCATTAGAAATTGTATAAAATTGATACATCCTCATAGACGATTGAGTCTTTCATATACAGGTCATCATGCGTTCCTAAACAAAATAACTACTGTATATATGTGTTCTTGCAGAAAACAGACACATAATAAACGACATAAATACTTGTAATGTGACTACAAAGTTCATGGAACACAGCATAAACATATTAGTAGACAACCACTTGAAACCATTTACTACTTGCAGAAAGTAACATTATTAGATTGCATTCTCAGCCTAGAAAAGATTCCAGTGTTAGTAGACCTACAGCACATAATAAGTGCACTTTCGGAAGACTTCATTCTTTATTAAATTATACAAATTCCGTAATTTATACAATACACCAACTGGCGGATCAAAGCAACTATGTTGATTTCTAATAATTCAAATTCTTCTATACTGTAATTGTCTTTAGAATAAAAGATTTTACATACAAAGCAGCAATGTTATTGGAAAAATACTCCAAGATTGACTACAATGAGTGGTCGACCTCATTAATTATGCATTCGGACTGGTTGAACCACTACAAAACACAAATTATAACTCTGCGAATGCATTTCAAAGTTCTGAAATAAATGACGCTCATGAAATTCAAAAATATCTATCTGTCTCAAAAACAAGAAATTCTCAAAAGGTAAACTATTCTGAATCAAAGTTCATATCTACGTCAACTCTCAACTGCGATATAAAAACCAGCTGCAACAACATAAGTTTCATGAAATATAGTATTAAAAATGATTTCATACCACAAAAGTATAGAATTGTTTCACATAATTAAAACGGTATTACATAAATCAGATATGCAAGAAATAAGTCACCGCGAAACAAATAAATTAGAAAAATTTTTACTGAAGAATGTAATTATAATTTACATGATAGAAGTCATACATTTCTAGAAATATGTTAGCTATTGGTTCACATTAATCCTCAGATCAGTCTTCAATAAATTATAAGCTTACCAAGATGTGATGGATCCTCCATTGATAATGTCGACGACTTCTTTTGTTTTAAAGTTAAATGTTCCATCAGTCTGCTTACGAAACAACTTGCCACTACCATGTCCAATCAATTCATGAAGACCAACTTGAATCTCAAAAGATTCAGCGACGTGCTTACGAAACAGTTCTTTGTCGTGTTCTGCAAGGAAGCTTACTTTAGGATCCTTAAAGCGAGAGGCAAGAACATTATCCAAAGAAACATTTTTAAAGCCCTCCGATTGTCGAATATCATCATAATTTGGGATGTTAATACCGATGGGAATTCCCCCCGTGGCAAAGTTAACAATATCAAGAGAGGTAAAGTCGGGTTGCAAAAAAGTGTCCTTCTCATAATCGGGACCCCAAGGTAGGCTGGCTAGGAAGGATGGCGCTTCATTAACCAAAACAGCGAACTTCATACTTTTCTCTTTGTTGACAACTGCCACAAAACTTTCAAACTCACCACGAACACCAAATGGATCACGATAAGACTCAATGAAACCAATGTAGTTCTCCACAATTGGACCTTTATTTTTTATCCAAAAGCGGGAGGCAGCTTTGTGTTCTTCTACCGATCCAGATGTGAAAGAATCAATGTAATGTTTGAACATTTCTTTCTCGGTGTCATTCAGAGAAGCTTTCTCAACAGAGTTTAGATGCTGTACCATCAAAGTCATGATCTCAGAATAATCTCCACATGATACAATAACTTTCGCTTCAGTGCCATCTTTGGAGAAAGTGACAGCATCTTCTTTATTGCATACTGAAGAAGCCTGACGAATGGTATATGTAACTTCTTTTCCGTCAACACATTTAAATAGCCGAGTGTTGTATGCACTAAGATTTTTCTCATCTAAAAACTGCTGAATGAACTCAGCATCTTTCTTGCTGCAGTTCGATGAAAAGTAAGTAGTAAGGCCATCCTGTCCAAGTCCAAGATTTTGAACTCGTTTGTCCAAACTATAGACCGCTTCACGAACCGTATTCCAAATATTTGCAACTTGTGGCTCAGTTTTCACAGCCTCAGTACTCTCAATAAGTGAGCAGAATTTTGCTTTGTCCATATTGGGCACAAATTTACTGTCACCAAATGACTTATAATTGCCCAAATTGGCGTATACACCTGCAAAATATACAAAACATGCCTTGATTTCCTCTTCTAAAAGATTTTGACTCTTTGCTAAATCCTCAAACTCTTGAGGAGATTGCTTCCTAAATATCCTTTGCATCAAAAGGAAAAGGCCAGGTGATTCCGGAGAAGTCTGTACCAGGCAAATGAGTCCACCAATCCAAGAGGCAGTGTTCAGGTGGTGAACATATGCTTTCTCTTTAGGGGTTAACCCATCAAATGCAGCTTTGCAATCAAGATAGATCATGGGGGTTTCATTCTCCAGTTGGTACTCCATACCTGAAATTATATAAAATACTGTTTATATATGCATGAAAAACGAAATGTTTAAGATAATTTATTGATATAATACATGTATTGTTTTTCATTATTAAAAAATAATATTTTTCATGTTATGTAATGGAATATAAATGTTAGGTAATTTAAAAAGTCCATTCCTCAATACCACCACAAAAACAAACAACAAAAATAATAACAATACTACCATACCTAATATTAACATTTAAAATGAATGTTTTGGGATATTTATGTCCATAACTATTTTAATATTAAATACATACATATAAAATAAAAATATCTCTAATGATATTTTTATAATGCATAATAAAATTTACAGAGTAAGTGATCTAAAATCACTGATATGACCCAATGAATAAAACATGACCAGATAATCGATTAATAAAAAGACTAGACACTAACACAATAATGCATAATTATATATATTAAGTATATAGAAATATATAATAATACAAAAAAGTGCTACAAATTTAATTACAATTATATTATGAACAAAAGAATGCTAAAAGTAATTGTAGAGAGAAATTTCAAAAGTTAAATACTTCAGGAGAAAAATTAAAACAGATAAATAGAAACCTTACAAAAACTAAAGTATGTCACATGGAATATATAATATGCTATGGGTGTAACCCCAAAAAAATGTTTCCCTTTCTATATTAATTTTGGTTATGTATTTAATTTTTCTAAATATAATGGTTTCAGGAACCAGCAGCCGTATTCATAATCAAGACAATTTGCTAAATAGACAAAGAACTGTCTATTTAGCAAAAGTTGGTATTCATAATAAAACTGTCTTGAAGAATTTTTGCTAGATTCT
>JAUZND010004895.1:0-11468 GCA_034780555.1 Coelogynopora nodosa
GGTCGACTGACCCTTCTTCAGAGTTATAAAGTATGATTAAATTTAGATTATACATTTTATAATATGGATTAAAATATGAATATAAAATACTCATGCAAAATTGCATATTCAAATATTACAATAATTGATTAATTGATGCAAATTATTATTATTTAACATTTATCAATATCAATCATAAAATAATTTTTTAATTTGCTAATAATTCCCTATCAATGCCGTCAGGAACCAAGGTCTAAAAAAAGCTAATATAATGGTCTTACTTTAATCGGCGTTCTTCCGTAGTCCAGTTGGGATTGTGGTGGATCACTTGGACTTCCATATATGTGGGATAGTATGTGGGTCCTCCGAGAAGGGATGTGCTGAGGCACATTCCCGAGATTTGCCCTTTCTGAGTAAACGAGTGTCGCTTTTGTGTTAACTAAAACGATCACGAAGGTTGTTGCCGGTTTTCCCAACGTGTTGCATTTTGCACAAATTACATTTTATAAGATAAATGATGTTATGTGTACTACAGGTAATGTTGTGTTTGATTATGTGTTTATTAGAGGGGAAGGTAGTGCTAACTGCGATGGGTGAATCATTAAAATGAGTGCATGTTTTACAGCGGGAGGAGTTACATTTAGAAGGATTATTAATCATTTGTGACTTTCTATCAATATCAGAATGTTTAAGGTTGTCTCTAAGATTACGATTGTGGCGCCAAGAAACTATAGGGGGATTTTGGAAAATGTTTAAATTATCTACAGAAAGGGGAAGAATAGGAAGAGGATTTTTCAGAATTAATGGAAGAGTTTTAAGTTTAGGATTATATGTAGTAACGAACGGAACTCTATTGTTCGCCGGCGTTAATTTATTCTAGTAATTTAATAAGGTTTTCCACTCTATTTTAGAATAATATGATATACTATCATCGATCATTGAAGATTTAAAACCTCTCAAAATATATATTTTTTAATTCACTAGATCAAGTTATATTAGTACAGATCCTACATAAACTTAATATTTGAGATTTGATGATACCATTTAAGAGATGTCTAGGGTGGCAAGAAGCATGATGAAGATATTGATGAGTATCAGTTGGTTTGCAAAAACATCGCTATATAAAACACTTTTACGAAAATATAAATTTGTATCTAGAAAATTTACGCTTTTACGACTGTATGAAAATTCGAATTTAATAGGGCTTTTCATATTTTGACTATCACTGTAACTTTGTAAAAAATCTAGAAATAATGTAAGAGAGTCTTTACCTTGATTCCATATAATAAATATATGATCTGTGTATCTTAAATAAAGTTGCGGATTTAAATTTATGTTTTAATTGGAAAGCTTTTAGGCTATTAGAGTCAAATTTTGTCATAAAAATGTGAACAAAATTAGGTACACATGGAGTACCCATGGCAGTACCTTTTATTTGTCGATAATATTTATTTCCAAATTAGAAAATGTTTCCTTTCAATATAATACCGAGCATTTTTAGTACGTAAGTAGTTACTTTATTGTTAGGGTCAATAGATTCATTACAATCTTGAATGCCGTCATTCTTGTCAATGTTTGTATATAGTGACGAAATATCACTTGTTAATAAAATAGTATCATCAGACAATTTGCCTATTGAATTTATTTTATGGAGAAAATCGCAAGTATCTTGAATAAAAAATGGAGCTTTGCATGCTAATGGGTATTTGTCTGTTAAATGAGATATTGCTTTTGTAGGGGAGTTGTTACCGTTAACGATAGGACGTCCAGGAGGGAAATGTGACATACGTTTATGAACTTTGGGTAAGATATAAAAAATAGGACATCTATAATCAGGTGGATCTAAAGTAAAAATATTTTTTATTTTGTTATAATTTTATTTAAAGCCATTTCGTCAATAAATTTAGAAAAGTTATTTTTAATTGTATCATTATGGTTACTAGTAATTTCATTATAAAAATCAGTATCGGTGAGTAGACGATTTACTTCCTGAATATAATCATCCTCATTCATAATGACAATAGCACCACCTTTGCTTTGTCGGCTGGTTTTACAATATTGGTTTCATTGTTTTTAATACTTTTAATAGCTTCTATATCACTATTACTAAAATTAGATCTAAATTCTTGTAATATTTGAATATGTAATTTTGCATGAGTATTTTAAATTCATATTTTAATTCATATTATAAAATGTATAATATAAATTTAATCATATTTAATAACTCTGAATAAGGGTCAGTCGACCCGAATATATAGTTTATTAATTACAAATCTTTGTTGTTTCTTTATTTTTCTTAAGGTTTTATTTTTTAATTGAATAGGAAAATTTATTCGAGACTTCTGCGAAATACGTCCGCAGAATCCTTCCTCTAGTTGTAAAAATATCTCCTCCATAATTGTATAAGTGTATTTAAAAACTAATTATATTATATATAATGTATACAAAAAATATTACGTATTGTTATTAATCAATATTATTATTGTTTCAAATTGGTAGAATTATTTTAAAATGAAAAATATGCAATGATGTTTATAGTTTCATTTATATATATATATATTAGTAAGTAGCAATACATGTTGATAATTTTAATAAAATATGTTTTTATTGTAAATAAAAACAAAATAAACATAAAGCAACATTTTATATGCAATTTGTGCGACAACATGCCCAAAATTCGATAATATCGTTTGATGTATTTATTTTTATTTAAAATTACTTTAAATATATCGTTTTAAGTAAATTTAAATTAACTCTGTAAATAGCGCTTATATCGAATATAGTTAATTAACCTAGTTTATGAGAGTTTGTGAGAGTTGAGAGTTGAACTTTTATTATTGTGTTACGAATTACCTATTAACAAAACCTATTATTTTATTTACATTACTTCTATCAATTACGTAATATATATTTGTTGATATATATGTTCAAAAATACAATGTAAATGGTAATAATATATATTATATTCTGATAGTTCAATGTTTTAATTATTAGTATCCATATCATATACTATAGTCTATACAATAGCACATGGCATTATATTTATAGAAGTATATTTATAGAAGTATATATACAATATATATATATATATACACGTTATCATGATTATAAAAGTAATAAAATATTTTTTATATTAAAAAAATTGATTTAACTAAAATCTAGTTACCACTACTACTAATATTACTTTTATTACTTTTATTATTTTATTTTTATTACTATTAGTGTGGCTAAACTTAAATGTTATCAGTGCAGTGTGCTGTGTGGATGTCTACTAGACAGACACTAATAAATATTGACAATATGTATTTTATATAATTTTTACAAAGTGGTTAGCCACACACAGCACACTGCATTAATAACATTTAAATTTAGCCACACTGTATTAACAAAAATGGCCTCAACACATTATAGTGTCTGTATTGATAACATTTAAGTTTAGATACACACTAATAGTATTATAATAAAAACAGCCTAAAACACATTATGATAAAATTTATTATAATCAATATACAATATGTCCCATAAGTTAAAATGACTTTTTATAAAAATGTGTGCATAGAGTTACAAAGTATCTATTGATAATTATCTGTATTGTATATTTTGTATATTGTATAAATATATTGTATAATTGCTGTGCGTAATGTGAAGACCAAATTGCGTGACAGATACGGCATTGAACTACCTGATTTGAGATACATAAAAGCATGGGCTGATAAACTTTTCATCTCTGGTTCCATACTCGATAAGCCCATATCTGGAAGACCCAATGAGCGAGGAGATTATGAGGAATATATCAATACTTCTGTAGAAGAAGATCCAAAACAATCTATCTGGCATTGCTCTGATGAGTTGAATATTTCCAAAACAACATTACACAGAGTGTTGATGAAAGACTTAGGATATAAAAATTAGAAGCCAAGGAAGATTCAATTTCTTAGTCAAGTTGTTGTAACTTATGGGACATACTGTAAATTCAACTATAAGTAAAATATGGTTATAATTTTAATACATTCTACCATAAGTAAAATAATATTACAATTATAAAAAATTCTTTATAAAAAATTATACTATGATGTATTTTACTAGTATGCCAAATAAGATAAAATATAATCTATATATTTATATATCATAGTGCATATTCAGTATTTCAACAAGCTGCATTATTAATTATTGTGTATTTTTTAAACTTTTCTGTAATATGTCATATATTTTTTTTCATACATTGTTTTTTTTACTATAGCTTAAAGTTTTTTTGTTAGAATTCACTTGTGACAAGAATAAAGATGAACATAAAAAGTTAAATTAATTAATTATTAATTTTAAAGTTGATAGCAAAGTTGCAAAAGAAAATATTCAAAAAGTACCATGAAATTATTATACAAAAAGTAAAAGAAGAAGAAATATGACTGACTGATTTAGTGTACTTATATTGTATATTACCCTACCAGGGAGAGATAAGGTACTCTGCTAGGATTTGAACCTGCTACCTACATAATTAATCACCAGCGTCTTTATAAAAATACTACTCAAGGAGTACATCTCTAGAACCTCATTATCTAATCAACTTGACTCACATCCACTTGCAACCATTAACTTATAAGTGTACAAAAATTTTAGTGTCACTATATTATGCAACTTTATTATGATATTTAAGTAACTATATGCTGATATTTCATTAAATAATATATTCTTGTTTATTATGCTTAAATACATACCTACCTTTCTTAGTATATTATATTTCATATTATCAGAAACTTGTTTACATTAAACTGTGATACCTCATTTTAAAATATAATAATTGATAATAGTGTTTTATATCTAATGTGTTAACATATATATCATGTGTATGCAACCAGTTTAACCTTGTTAAGTATTTAAATGTACAGCAAAAATAAAATAAATATTTAATAAATATTCTAATCTATTCATATACAAGATGTTTTAGTCTAAGAAAACTGATTAGATATCAATAAAATATATGATTTAAATGTCTGTATATGAAACTGACATATATTTACTTATTAAATTGAAAATTCATTATTTTTTATTTATACAATGCTGACTACCATTTATTATTATATTATGTAAGGCCAAATTTTAGCATCAAAAGTCTGGTTAGACATTTTTTGAACCTAACGAATTTATATAGGAGATTATTTATAGTAAATGTTGTTTATGTTAATATAATTTTACTTAGAAAATATATAAACTGTATAGATTAGAGAAGTGAAAGCTACTATTTAATAATAGTTTTAAATATTATTTATTATATACTTATATAAGTATGTAAAAGTATAATTTTTAGCCATATTTATTTATAAATAAAATAATTCCTTTATTGATTAAAATACAAATCAACCATGTATTACTTTATTGATTAAGATACAAATCAGTCAAGTATTCATTTTATTATTGAAAGTGTACACTGATTCAAATATATGGTACATTCTTTATCTTAAAATGTTCTTTTAATTTATGCTAGTTACATACATGTATTTTAGAGCAAGTACATTTATGAGATTAAAACATAACTGGATAATATAAAAGTTTAATTACATTTTTATGTGGTAAACAATGATTTTTTAGATCCATAATTTGTTAATGGATTTTGATTATTATCATTTTTTTAGCAAATTAACTGATGGAATTAAGTAATTTAAATTATTAAACAAAAGTCATGTATGCTTTGTCTATGTTTCATTTAGTTTGGTTTTGTTATAAGTGGTAAAAATTATATGAAGTATACTTTATTTATTCAATAAAACGATCTTAAATCAATGAAATAATTGTTTTTAGGAAAATTAAGTTAATTTATTTTTGTTTAAATGTATACAAAATATTAATAAGAGCAAGTCTAGACATTAAAGAAATTGAGCTAAAATAATGATTACTACTATTATATGATGTTTTTAAGTCATCTATAATTTGTAATTGTATTGAACTATTTAACTATTAAATTGTTATATTATTATTATTATTATTACATATATTATCTACCCATTATGATAAGATAATTATTTATTTACAAAAAATATACATTTATATGTGAATAAAGCCTTTAGTGTTGTGTAGTGTTTAGTTAACATTAGTGCCTTCTAATTATACAATATATAATTGAATGACAAATGTTGACGTATTGAATAAAATAATACAATCTTAGTTATTAATAATAATTATATGTGTTTATTAAATTTCTTCCAATTATATAGTTGTCTTGCTATAAATAGGATATTAACAAATGTTTCATGATTATTTGGTTCGATGAAATCCTCAAATTTAAGCACGTGGCAGTAAAGTTTAGATTTATACAAAATGTGAATTGCTATAACTTTAACCAAGCAAAGTCAAGCATTTTAGTACACATTTCGATACCTATACCATTTCGGCTTAGGCCTATCTACAATATGGGCATTTTTAAAGTAAATTAATTTTTTAATGAATGTTTCACATCGTTTTTTCTATTTTATTAGGTAAAAGAGATTTATAATGAGAATAAATTATATATATTATTTTCAATTGGTTTAATATTCTCATTCTCAACCGAGGCCTTTAATTTTTTTAATATATTGTGATTAATATAACATAAAATGTAACCATTTATATGTTAAAATGTTCATGGAAACCTGTAAAATAGTATTTGTACAATCTCATAATAAAAAGGAATATACAGCTTTTAAACTTGGCTGTGCTCATTATTACCATTGTTAATTAATGTGTTTTACTGTTATAATTGCATTTTATTATGATTTGATTTAATAAATACTATATAACAATTGGTTAATAATTTTCATTTGCCATTAATTATAACATATTTAAAATTAAATACATTCACTGAATATGTATATTAATCTTACAGTTAAGTCCAAAACTATTTTTTTAGGGTTACGATATTACATGCTTGAAGTTAACAATTCGTTTCTCAAGAAATAATCTGATATGTAAATAACAGATTATATAAACAATAAAACACCCTTTCGTCTCATTTAATATAATTTTATATATATAATTTAATATAATTTAATATTAATTAATTTAATACATTTATTGAGTTGTTCAACACTTTAGTATCTAACTTTTCATCAGTAATAAATTATTACATAAAATATATATTGAAATATATAAGTCGATCTCTTGATCTTATATTGCGTACAAAATTTTATTTATTTCTGCAAATCTTTCTAAATTCGGTTTCCAAATCAGGTACTACAAGTATCAAATACTACACAAATATTTATTCAAATTCGAAAGATGTCTTAATTTATTAATTTAAATTAACATTACTGAATTAATATTAATTGATTAAATGTATTTACTTTTTAATTCCTTATTTTATTAATTAAATTTATAACATATTTTGAAATATCTTTTTAAGTTTTACAATTTTTGATTAGCTATATAGCTGACAATTTGATTTTGTAGTGCATTTATATATATTGTATGCATTTTATTATATGAGAAGAAATACACCCTAGAAACAAAATGTATAACTGTTTCCAATTTTAATAATCTATAAACATATATATATATTGCAATATAACTAATTTCAGATGTGTAATACATTTTTAATATGCCATCATTCAAAAATAAATAATGTTCAGTGTGTGTTTTATATAGGGTAATTCTGCTAAATACTTTCAGGTTTTTTAACATACTTTTTAGATAACACATACTATGCATTATATATGTTTGTCATTAATATGATATAGATATCAAAAGATTTATACATTTTTACTCTTCCAACCAATATTAACACTGAAAATGTAGGAAAAACGCATATCATATAATATCATGTTTAAATTGATATGACGATAATTGTTCCATCAATCGACACATTTTTCCACCCTTTGTCACAACAGAGCTTGAGGTCGTCATAATATATGCATGCGAAAGTATTTGGCTAAGAGCATTGAATGAACTACAGCAAATACGAATTTTATAATTATTTGGGTACGAATCTGCGGTTGATTATAATATTTTAGATATAAATATTTAAGGGAAGATATGTTTGCACTTTTAATTTTAAAATGAAATATTAATGCCAGTGATTATTACATAACAATTTTTCAATATACAGTTTAATTTGCATCTTTTGGTATGAACACATTTTTATTATTATAATAATGACATTTTACGTTACATTCTCATGAAGTTTATATAAATGCTATAATTTTTAATGTATTAATAGGGCAAAGTTTTTCCTCAAAATGAAGACTCAAAATGCTGTTGTACAAATCATCAATCATCAACCTTAAACAATTTGAGTTATACATTTTTTACAAAAATGCATGTTTACTTGAACAATTTAAGACTCGTAGCTATTTTTAAACATAAAACTAAATTGCAATAAGGAATTTCAAAATGTTGATATCTTTTTTGTTCAATCATATTATTTAGTACATTGCTTAATTATTTTCGAGTTTTGATTTAAATTTATTATACTTTTTAATATCTAATTAAATAATATTTATTTAAATATGAACATTTTCCATATATTTTCTGTTGTGTTCTTTGCAGAAATAAAAAAAGAGTTTTTGTCAGTTTTTATAAATCGTAAACATTACATAAAAACCCCTTTATCTCTTCGTTAACCAAAATATTTATATATATAAAACAATAAAATTATCAATAAAAACCACCTTAGCTCTTCTTGAATCTTCGTGAACCAGACTAAAAAAACAGGGATCGTAGACTGAGGTGAGCGGGAGGTAACCCCCTGAAATTGCCACTTCCGCTTAAACTATCGATTTGACGTATTGAATCTAAATTTATGCAAACAATATTAGACAATATGAAACATTAAAGTTGGCATGTCTCATGTAGACTCTCTAGCTATTCAGAAAGTAGTCCTGGAGTTCATGGTTTATAACAATCTCCTGTAATTATCATTTAAAAAGGTAAACACCATCAGAATACATTATCAAATTATAAATATGATAGAATTTTAGAATTTCCTTTTAGACATTCAGTATGTTATTTATAACAATTTAAAATACATCTACGTAACTGTGTAAAATTTGCATTATTTACAATTAATAACATTCTTACCTGCAATGCACATATTTTAACTACTACCAAATTGTGCCACATATTAAAAACGTTCAGACTTTCAAGATATAGTCTTTGGTCTTATAGTCTTTCAAGATATAGATTATGGATATAAAAACCAAGTTTATGTACCCTTTCGTATATACGTATGTATTTATAAATCTATCAATAAACACAAAATCCCTATGGTATAATCTTGCAGTTATAAAATAAATTTACAATAAATATGCTCAGTCATTTTGAAATAATCAAATAAAATAAAAACAATTTATTATTTTTAATGGAGTAAAATATATAATTATTTTAATATAATATAATTTAAATATGTTATATTATAATATACAATTATTTAAACTATTATCAAATATGTAAATAGCTATGCATATTCACTAATTTAAAGATTCAATAAGATAGAAAGCGCTCTTGTACTTGGAGAAGTCAAATTGGACATTACAAAATTAATTGTATTACAAATTATGATGATACAGTGTTTTGTTCAATTTATAAACATTAATTATTTTTTAAATATTTATGCCTTCCTTAAAATATATATTTTTAACTACTTGACAAAAATAACTTTATAAATGAGTTTTAGAAAAATAAATTATTGTCTAAAGAGTAAGTTTGTTTTTTTACGGAATAAAGTCTTGAATAAAATAGTCCTTTTTTATTTTTGACAGAAATTAAACAGGTAAGAATTATTTCCCTCAGTTTTTTGTCTCTGAATACTTATTTCTCGATGTAAGCCATGCCCTTAATTCTATTTTTGTTAATAGTCCTTTGTATATTTTACGTTTTTTTCATATAACTGAAAACTCGCGTCAAAATTATTTGTTTTATATATTGTAGGAATAACATGAATTTTGTCCTCTTTTTTAATATACGAAATATAATATTTGTATACAGAGTCATTGTCTTACTAGCTAGCTTACTAACAATATTATTCAATAGTTGATGTTGCCTGCATTTAAAAATTATAATTGATATTGTTAGTAAACTAATTGAATTATATTTATCACATTAGTTTTTAATATGTTGAAATAGTCGTAATATATATATCCAGAATAGCTTCTACTAAGAGTTTTGTAATGGGAAAGTTAGATGTTACGTATTTGATTATTTTTTTCATTTAAAAAATATTTCAAATAGTTAATTTACACTATTTATGCTGGAAATTCTTTTTGACTACTATTTTAATCAGCGTAGCTCAATAAAACCTTCTTTGTGTACTTATATATCTTATATACATATATTATATATATATACTTATATATATAATGTATCTTCTTGTTTAATCTATACTGCATAATACACAAGCATTAGTTTTTTTATTAACCCTATTTTTATAACGTTTTCATTCTATTTTTGACAGTGAACAAATCTAATTTTAATTTCGTATAAATATGCTTTTAATAATTTGTTAAATTATAAGTTAGAAAGGTATAACTATTCACAGAAAACAATTGAGATGCGCGCATGAGTATCTAATATGTTTAACAAAACATCTCTATCGGTATATATATATATTAAATAATTAATACATAACATAGAAATAAACGCTTTTATTTTAGAAATTTTGCTCCGCATTGATGAAACGGTTATAATTAATTATCCACGATCATATTATTATTATTAAAAAAATATTGAAAACTTTTTGTTGAGTCTTATTTACCATGTCCGCCCAGGTCGTTTGCGTTACAATAAACGTTTTACTTACTTACTTGCTTACAGTGAACAGCTATCATGGCAGGCAGCTCAGTGGAGACTGAGAGTTCCACGGACAACTGTACCTCAGCAGAGGTGGTCTACCAATGCAGTTCAGGTCTGATTCTCCCCTTTCTCAACGAGTCAACGTGGTCGCCTGCTCTGCGGGCCTTTCTCTATCTGTTCGGGATGTTGTACTTCTTTCTGGGGATTGCTATTGTCGCCGACGTCCATATGTGTGCCATTGAGAAAATCACTAGCAAAACTAAGAAAATCAAAGTCAGGGATTCTGTCACAGGTAATACCTTTAAAGAAGTAACCATTCGGTAGCACTATATAGTAAGGATTATGACACAGAGAATGATTCAAGAGTGTTTTTTGAGAATATAATTAAAACAAGGCGTTTTTTTTAAACTAAATAAAGATGGATGGAACTGTTCGTGTTGAAAATAGTGCCGTGCAATGGGAATGACGCATAATAGTGCTGTGCAATGGGAATGACGCATAACAGTGCCGTGCAATGGGAATGACGCATAACAGTGCCGTGCAATAGGAATGACGCATTACAGCGCCGTGCAATAGGAATGACGCATAATAGTGCTGTGCAATGGGAATGACGCATTACAGTGTCGTTCAATGGGAATGACGCATTACAGTGCCGTGCAATGGGAATGACGCATTACAGTGCCGTGCAATGGGAATGACGCATAACAGTGCTGTGCACTGGGAATGCCGCATTA
>JAUZND010004897.1:0-11465 GCA_034780555.1 Coelogynopora nodosa
AAGTACACAATTGAAAATTCAAGTACATTCAAGTACATTTTAGTATTTTTTTGAAATTCAAGTACATTCAAGTACATAAGTGAAATTCAAGTACACATGGCCACCCTGAATTACATATTTACAGCAGACCGTTTACTATCCCGCTCCTAGAATTGACATCATTTTATTTTACATATTTGTCCCTATATCTTTAAATTTGTCAAACTAAAGAAGTTGTTTTCGTTTCTTGTATATATATTTATAATATTCTACAATAACTTTTATTATATTATGAATCAATAGCGGTAATAAAATGAAATTCTAATCTGATGAATTAAGTAATAAATATGTACCTTTTTAAAAAGTATTGTAACGGCACTCTCATCCAGATATTCAACATCTCCGTAAAGAACAGGAACTCGAAGGACGATATTGTCTGAAAAGAATAAGAGTAGTATTATTATATATGACAGGATAACGTAAACATTCAGCAATTGCAAAACTTAGCTGAGAGAACTTACAACATAATGATTATTATTAAGGACTATATTTAGAATTTAAAAAAAGTATTTGTTTAACATTGGTACCTATTGTTTAAAAAACAACTAGTAATGTATTTCAAGAACTGGCGCGTTATTTATTAATACATTGACAATACGATTATCTATTTACAATGTAATATTATGGCTTGTATAGCTTAAGTAGTATAAAGTATTCTTCGTATACTTATAAAAAAAAGTTTACAATTATAAGGTCACCAAATGTAAAAAAATAATATTTATTTTACAATGTAATTGTATGTTTTGCAATATAACAAACTTCATTACAAATTAATTTAAATTATCTCTATTCCATTATTTTCGATGGCAATTTGAAAATTATAAATTTGAAATTATAAATAATATAATTTTATAAATGATCAAATATATAATTACCTGAAATGTAAAAAAAACAATATTTACATGAATAATATAAAAATAATCCTCCCCTCAATCTCCTCAGCTAGGGGTGAGTTCAATGAAGATCACTTTAATATTACAGTATGAGTATTAGTTTAGGTAAATGCCAGTTAATTTCTAATGTGTGTACCTACTTAATGATATCCCCGCAATTTTTAATAATAAATGCCAGAATTTCAGAGAATAAAAAACTCAATTTTTGGGGAAAATATGTCTGATAATTCGTAAATGATAATTATAATTCGTATTATAAAGATAACGTAGAATTATATATATATAATAATATTAAGATTGTAGTAGTCAAACAGTAGTAAAAGTAGGACAGAAACCAAAATAAATGTCGAAACCGGTAT
Organism: Coelogynopora nodosa; assembly: GCA_034780555.1. NCBI lineage: Eukaryota > Metazoa > Platyhelminthes > Proseriata > Coelogynoporidae > Coelogynopora > Coelogynopora nodosa. The sequence goes on from JAUZND010004897.1 coordinate 1,292, forward strand.
ACAATTTATTGAAAATGCACTAAACCTGCCCAAGAGTTTTTTGGGGGTGAAGATTCCAATTTGAACCTTTCATTTCTCTCTTTTCCTACGGCTACCAGAGGGAGGGGGGGTGGGGTTCTTACATCCCATTTTGGCAGTTTTGAAGTGCGCACATTACTACATAAATATAAAAATCAAAACAATTACATTTGAAAATCAATCAGTTTTGGAAAATCAATCAGTCATATCTTTGAATTTATAAGGAATCCTGATATCATTCATACAACGCTGATACCTACTGGGGCTGGCCGCTAGAGTGATACGCTCCCCCTCAAGCTTGCTCAGCCCGTAGGCATTGAGGGGGCTGGGTGTCGCGTCCTCTGCATAGGGAGGCGATTTGCCGTCGAACACGTAGTTGGTGCTGATGAAGAGCAGAGGGCAGTTGTGGCTGGCTGGTCAAGTAGAAAGGAGGGGGGGGGATGAGGATGAGGAGAATAGAGACATCTACAAAAGAGATGCGGCTACCAATGATGTTACGAAGTTAGATATAGCTCGTCGATTATAAAAGTAGGTGGCCTAGGCCCTTATAGAGAGGTGAATTGAACATAATTTGAAAAAACTTCGGTTTTTAACATTTCAAACAAGATATTATATATAATAAATATTTCAATAAGACAAATTGAAATTATAATCAAAAATTTGTTTTTACATGCCATAATGGTATGAATTATTGAGATATGCCATTTCACCATTAAAGCGAAAAGTAAAACAATTAACGCAGAAATGTTGGAGAATACTTTATAATAAAAATTGTCAATACATAAACTGAACTATTTGATAAAAGAATGGCAAAAAGTAATTTATATCGCTAAAGCAAAATAGAACGAAATTTAATAATGACAGCATTATTTTATTAATGATTAATATCAATTAATAATAGTATATCTTAAAAGGAAAATAGTCCGAATGCTCCCCCTGGATTCATATATTTTCACTATATTGTATGCGTTGATAAATTGTATAATAATTGAAATATTACTATAAAACTAACTGCGAATAATGTACTTTAGTAAAGAAATACATTTATAGCGGAATATTATACGTTTTTGTTATGATTTCAATATATAAATAATCTGACGAAGTTACCACATCTACTGAGTACATGAATATTCGAGAATAATTTAGAGGTCATACAATCCTTGTTTTATAAATAGAATTATAATCTTAAAAATTTATTAATGAGGGTTTTAAAAATGCACAAACCGGTCCGACAGGGGGGGAGGGGGTTAGCCCCGGACAGACTCGAGTTGTTGATCAACTTCAACTCACCGGCTAGTCGACAGAGGTTCTCAGTGGCACCAACATTGAGACTCTTAGCAACATCCGGCCGCTTTTCAATGACATCTGGGCGACGTTCAGCGGCACAGTGAATGATGATATTCGGCTGTTGGGGAGCAGGGGAAGTTCATAAATGACACGTTTGATTATGCAATATACTGGGATCGTGAACACAACTCAAACAGTTTAGTATGGTTATACTGATATATCTGACCAGTCAATCACTATAAAACTGACAAATAACGTAATGTCAAATTAACAATGAGAATTTTAAAATTACTCGTTGAGCTAATGGTTCAATAATTTTAATAGGGAGAGATTGCCTCATTACACAGTTTGTATGAAATAAATATAACTAGTAAAATTATCTCAAATTTACGTGAAATACTGTCTTCGCCTATAAATATATTTAGAAACGTTTAATGAAAATACCTTCAACAAGACAATATTCATCAAACGAAACCGACCTTGAAGTCTGTAATAATAGTTGTTATAGCGGTCGCGTCAGTCAGATCACAAGTCTGCAGACTGCCCACTTTGCGTGAATGACAAAGTCCCAGTACGGTCAGATTTTCAGCAGTATTGAGCACTTTGTAGATAGCCCTACCCAGCAGGCCCGATGCTCCGGTAATCAAAACTTTGGATGGCATATTGCTGTCTGTAGTATATAGTGGAACAAAATTTGGGTGAAAACCAACACACCGACATGAAAAATGGAAGAACCACGTTACGAAGCATAATAATTTATATGATTTTCATAGTTATATGCAGGAAAACTTCACATACAATTATAATTTATAGTAAATAAAACATTAATGTAATTTACGAATTTAGTTAAAATTTCTATGTTTTGGGGTTAATTAAAAATTGTTTTAAAATAAAATAAATTTGTTAACAAGGTTTATTAATAAAGCAAAATAGATTGTATACAATATATATATATATACACAGGACAATTACTGTATATGATAACAACCTATTCGAATAACAAAAACAGTTATTTTTATAATATCAACACATAAAGCTGCCATTTCTAAATTATATCTGAGAAATATGACATAGTTGTTTCACTCTGAACTTTCGCATAAAATAAAGCTAATTATAGTGCTTATTATTATATAATAATCAATATGTTATCCGTTGAGTAAATGTTTTAAACTGTGAGTATAAACATAAATTTAATAATAACACACATTTAATCAATAATATTAATGAATATTTCTAATTATGCCTATTAAAAATATTTTAATGTTCTGTTATTTAAGCTATTTATTTAGTGCTATATTAGTTTAAAATTGCAGGCACTTGAAAACGTCCAAAAAGGTTCGCCGTGAATTATGTTACTTATTTAATTTAACGCAATAAGAAAAAATTCAATGAAGTAGTATAGATTAAAATTTATTAGTAAACTAGCGGGTAGTAAGTAGTGTATCTAAAACATAGAACAGGAACGATAGCTATGCTCACAATATATACAAATGACTCTCTCTACTATTTTCAAACATTTAGGTTTTACTAGAAAGTATAGCTTACATTAACATAACCTTACGAAAAAGTTATTAAAAATACATTAATTTGTGGGAACTTTTATAGAAATAGCCTGTACGTTTCAAAGTCAATAAATGAAAACAACACATCCTACCGATTTTATTCGACAAAACCATCCAATTTAACAAGTATCAAAGAATTCACTCGACCATTATATTTATTACCGTACTAAATTTGTTACATTACATTAATAAATTGTTATGGAGCAGTACCACCATAATGTTTCAGAACTATTCACACAATAAGATAACAAATTTATTTAGGAAAAAATTTTATTTGGATAAATTTGAAAATCAACGTTATTTTCTAGTATCCGACCCCAAAACAATTTATTATACATTTGAAAATTAATTCTTAAAAATTAATTATAATTATTTTATGGTGAATATACTATAAACTAATATTCTACGATCAATAGGTCTAGTTAATTAAGGTTTCTATTTAATAATAAAATAATTATCAAGCCAACCTTGCTTACTTAATTCCGTAACTTACAAAAGTTTTATATTGAAACATATGAAAATCCCGAAATGGTTATACGAACACTTAAATGTTAAGTATAGAAACTTACAAAATTTACCTAACGCCATTTCTTAATGAATGACATGTTAACAAAACAATGTAATACTTATATAATGTCAATATCTAAAAATAACAGAAGAGAGTTGTTGTAACCAATATTGTGTATTACAAAACAAAGCAATAAAATACAGTACAAAATTAAAAGAAAGGAATATAATATGAAAACTTAGTATATATAACTTATCATCATATTTATAACATTACATTAAATTTAAAAAAAGTAATGTTGACGTAAACACTCGTATTTGGCGATACAGTAAGTTCTAAAGGAATTACACAAGTATGACTAATTTTTTTTAACAAAATATATTTTTTTATAACTGAGTCATAGTCGTGTACATTTAGTTAGTTTTACATAAAAGAGAACAGTGTTACTGACAAACACACTTCACTAACTATATAGAATAACATGATATACTATTAATAATAGACAAAAAGAAAATACTATAACGTACAGTATAAGATATCAAATGTTGGCCTACTTGGCAGAAATACATTACAATCGAGGTATGTGCTTGTCGATTGCTTTTTTTTAAATTTAACACAAAACGACTGTCTGAAAAATACTAATTGCAGTGACATGCAGAGATGAATGGGATGATGTGAATTTTGCTTATCCTATCCGGCGGTATGATTGGTAAATGTGTGAAGGTGAATTCATTACGTTGATGTAACCAATTATCAAAGACGCGAATGAAAAATTAATATTAACAAATGTGTGTCACGCGTCAGAAAAGCCCGATGAGCAAAGAAATGTTACGATTGTAATATAGCTTACTTAAGATAGGATTTTTAAATAACAATTTACATTAATTAGAATATTTAAAAATTGTATAACTACTGCTTTTTAAACAAGGGATTCAAAGCGTTTCTATCTGCAAGTTTAATTAATATTAATTTTTAATTAATAAGGTACCTTCAGAGAGTGTATTGTAATTATAATATGAGCAATTGGACTAAACGAAGGGAAATTGGAATTCATGCATCTGATAATTGTCTCTATCAATTATGACTACTTTTCTATTCCTCCAAATGAGAGGTACAATTTAGGCTTCGCTATCGAGTCCATGAACAATGTCCAGGATGGGAACAATGAGGTTATCCTTCGTCATCAGGCTGTACTTGATCACAAACGTTGTGAACCTCCGACAGAGCGAAGTCTGCGTCTAAAACAGGAACGAAATAGTTGAGGTGATTTGGTGTATATATAATGCACTGAATTTACTTTAAGTGGAGAAAAACATATTAATCTGAGAGACATCACAAAACAACGATCCATAAGAAGATTAAAATGCACCATGAAATCGAGTAAAAAAATAAAGCTAATCATGCCTGAATAATAACCATAATAAAAGAAACGGCGATAAATTATAGTAGCATCACAAATACATTTGGCATATTTTTAATAGTCGAGGTCTAGATCAGGATACTATATTAGCAGGATGAATTAAAAGAAATAGCTAGTCACAAAAGCTTTGTTTTAATCGCTCAAATTATAATATTTATATATAACAATGGGAGTAATATAACTTGGTACTATTACGATTTTTTATTACTCTATACATGTTTTTAGTGCATAAAAACTTATGAAAATTATTGCTTCATTTTGTTGATTCGAAATCATGTCGATATCAAAATTAAGCATAATACACTAAATTGTATAATTTGAAGCAACACTGAAATTCCATCGGTTGACATCTAAGGTAGTTCATAATGTTAGTGCATTTAAATGAATGAGATATTTTAATACGGTTCGAAACAGACAACATATAAGCAGATGTCGCATATTATAAATTTTCCTAATCACTAATATACTGTAATATATAGGGATACGTATATTTATATTTCAATGAAACAGTTTTAGTACATAAAAAATTCACATTTTCGAAGAACAAATCGTCGTTAGCAGTACAAAAGGAAATCAATTTTCAGATTTTTGGTAACTAGATATTTATTCCAGTATAATCGAACAGTTATACCAACTAGACAGAAGTATATATTTAGACTACACAATATTCTATTTATCGATCAGAGAGGGATATGAAGCGATACAACTCACCTCAAAGTCATCAAAGACCTGTCGATGATGGTAGTACGCGTGGGAGAAAATGCGATAGACTCTGCGACAGACGGATCCCAGTTTTGCGATGGAAGACTCTTTGATGCTCACTCTAAATGGATGGAGTGAAGATGCCATGTATCGAATCCTACCAGAAAAATTCACTTTAAAAGCCAGGCGGTACCCTTTTATGATAACAAAGGAAATAGAAATTACAACAAGCACAACCCTAAAAACCTTTGAACTTTGTATAAGACCTTTTTTTAGAAAAACTTATTAGGTATTATGATCAGTCGTTTAACGACACAAATTGAAAACCATTTATAGGTTTCAATAAAATTTTGCACGGTATTTTTAGTGTATATTATTATATTTTTATAGTTCGAGCAACATGCAGAGAGTCACCAATATATTTTATAACTTATTTATAGTATAGGTTTATACACAACACAATCATATAATGAACCAAAGGCTAACCATAATCTAAATAATTTTTAAAAAATAGCTGTGTAACTTACTTAAAATGTATTTAAATTAACATTATTTTTTAGTTTAATAGTCAATGAAGAAAAAAGATTGCAACAGATGTATATGACGTACTTCGCAATAAGTGATTTTGAATTTGTTCATGACATTGAATATTTAAAAAAGAAGACACTTGATATGTCATACAATCGAAATGAAGCCAACTTATAAAAAAGTAAAAAAGAATGCAATTCTGATCTCAAGTTACAAATTCAAGTAGCGTGATATCCAGGAGTATATATGTTTAGAAACATATAATATAAATGGGGGAATAAATAGAGTACTCTGTAAAGAAATCAGGAGATATATTCCAATACAAAATACGTTGTTTATACTCAATATTATTCATTATAATTGAAAATGTATATCCATTCTAAATACTAATAACAAAAACTCTTCAAATAGTTTTATATACAGAATGCCAATTATAATTTTCTGTTAATTACGATGATTTTATGCATAGCGCCCAAATTGTACTGCAAAAATATAGAGAGTAAGATTTCCCTATAAGTTTCAGCAAAATCACAATAAATTTGCAAATATATTAACATTTTAACATTTAAAAAAAATTCCTAAAAGTTTATAAGTATCAACCGGACATTATAAAAAATACATGTTTACAAAAATGTTTAGCTATAAATATTTTTTTTCAAAAAGCATAAATCAACGATTTGAAAAGGAATCACAACAGCAATTTTATATATAATAAACTATGTTCAAATACTTTCAATAGTATTTTTAAACAAGTTATGAACGTTTGTTGTACTCATGTTAATGCATACATCATACATAACTTTGATTTTTTAAACCAGATGATAAAAGGAAATTAAAAATTTTAATGCTATAATTTCAAACCTATTATATATATATTACAATGTATAAATATGTAAATAAATGACGCAAAACTGTCTCCTTATTGATGGAATTATTTTAGTTTTCAAGTTGTATAGTTAATTACAGGGGTGATCTTATTGAAATTATGCAAATAAAAAACCATTATTCCTAAATCGTTTTAATAAAAAACTTGCTAAAGACATATACTCCGTACGGTGAACAGTACGGGTCGTGGTTTCCGCCCGTGTGCCACGAGTTTGCACTTTCCAGTAACATGAGTGTATCTTTTTTATGTAACAGAATTATAAAAGCGCATTTATTAAAATCCTATGCCCACATAAAATGTTATATAAACTTTGCGACCAAATGAAAAACTGAAAAATCGATTCTCCAGTCAAAAATAACCAGTATTGAATGCCTTCGTATGTACTATAAAATTAGAACACCCTAATGAAAATTGAGACACAGACTTACCGACTGGGAAAATACTTGTTACTATTGAGAAGACAGGCTGCTCCGTCCAGTGTGTGTCGTGTGTAATCGATTGCAGGACACTGGAATGTAGGTCAATCGATCGATGAAAATGGAATACTTAAAAGAATAATGACTGATAACTATGTATTGTTATCTGCTGTATTTATCTATCCAAATATAGTCACACTGGTTTAAAATATAAAAACCTATAAGATACTACTGTCAAATCTGCACATTATTGATCCAAAGAAAAAACCCTTTAAATACAATAATTCGATATAGCCGAAAATTATTGCGAATTAAAATGATACAAAAAGTGACAACATGTGCAGTCCGCATTGAATACTTATTAACAGAAAATAAGAAATCGGTGAGCTACTTTTGTTTCCTGATAATACATTTATAAATTACAGTTGTCAGATTAAAAACAAAAGTTACATTTTTACTTTTATTTGCACATTGCCACAACACATTGACCTCTTTTGCAGTATCTAATTCGATTCCAAAAGATGTGTAGGTAATTTGGACAGAGTCACCATTTCACCATTTTGGTCTTTGTCTTCTCCAGTATAGCGGAAACAGGTACCCACTTATTATGTAATGTGTGAAACCAATGAGTCGCAGTATGCTAAAATAATCTGTTAAATGTAATCAATGTATTTTGTAAAGATAATAAATTGATCGGATATAACCGAAAACACGTCAAATGTAAATCTTATACATATATACAATATCAGTTAAGCGTCACACGTTACAACTGATACTTCCGGATCCGTTGAACTATACACTATTTTAAAATAAACATAAAAATGTAGATATGAATTATTATTAAAGTTACTCTAATAAATAATTACCACATATTTAACATAAAAATATTCTTTTGGCTTGTATAATGTACTGGGGTAAAGAAAATAATAACTTTATCGTGATTAACCTACAATAAGAAACCCTCAAACCCACCTCTTTCGGCGTCTTGTGCGCGGCACAGAGGAAGATCCACTGCTCAGTGGCTGTCATCTGAGCGCAGGTGTCCGGGGTGCACTCGCCCTGCAGCTTGATCGCCAACCCATTGAGCTCCATGCAAAACTGGCGCAGGTGTTCGTACTTCCAGACACCCTCGTCCTGGCCATCTGGCGCCGAGAGGATCTCGTCCACACAGTTCGGGTTCTTACGGATGATTTGCTGGATGTACTGGAACCAAAGATTTAATAATTTAATAAATCTGATTTTTGTTTAGCTTTTCAATTGTTATATCTGTGTATTAGATAGACAGATTAATATTATTAAACAAACATTTTGATTTATTATTATAATATTATGTTCATTGTTAACAATTATTAATATTAAACCAAAGTAATAATATTTGACTACATAGATTTTACAAAACTAGCAAAACAGTTTGGAGGCAGAAAATTGTGTTTGCAGTACACCCACAAATGATAGAGTTGCAATGATGGATTCTGTTATGAAGACATTTACCATCATAATCTATTTTCACAAATATTGTGCTTAGATCTTAAGAAATACCGATACCCAATAAACTTTACTAGGTAGGATTTTGTTATCACATATATTTAACTAATGATTTCTAGCCACCTGACAATTTAATTAAAAACTATAAAGAAAATATTCTGTTTCAGATGGGCCCAATTTTAATGTATTTAGCCTAAAACAATCAGAGAACGAAGAAGCACATTATTCTGGATTAAACATTAAAAGATCTGAGTGACCAACAGCAAACAAAAGATATGCCAAAGTATCATCATCTGACTAAATTTGATATAGGATTCCAGTAAAAAAATATGAGGAAGAATTTACAAAATGCAGTCTGTGTTCAATTGTAAGGAGGAGAAGAAAATGTTTAGAAACCAAAGTCTAAATTATGAGAAGCAAGTATAAGTCAGCAGTTTGTTTTGAAAGCTCACCAGATGAAAAACAGAATGCGTTTTCCAATGCAAATTTCAGATCATTATGTTAATGACAAATGGATCTACTGAATAGTTGATGTGATATGTAGATTCAAACATATACATCAGTAAATTGGCAATTAAAAACAATAATAAGCATTAAATTTCAAAAAGATTAAACAAAGTGAAAAAGTTATGATGAAATCTTAAATATTAAACAAAAATCTAAATCTGCAATATAGATTAAACTTTACAAACCAAACAAGTAGATAATAATTTACAACTGAAGATAGCAAGTCAGGTCTATGGTTGGTCCACATAACCCAAAAATATAACATATTAGGGACAGATCAGATCAATAACTATTGAATTGATTGACATTAAAAAAAAACACAAAACTGGATTTTATAGGTAAATGAATAAGTAAGAGAAAGTGTAAATAATGAAACCATTTAAAATTAGTTTTAATTGAAATCATAAAATATTTAAATAAAAGAATGATTCATATAAGAAAAATGAAGCAAGAAAAATAATCAATTAAAACAATTATTGATCAAAAGTTGTACACATTCACACACATAGTGAGGATTTAAATAAGATTAATTATCAGGTTCATTAAATATACTTAAATATAATATTACCTGTTGAACTGCAAGAGTGCTGTCCATTTCCTCAAATGACTCATCAGGCCATTTACACCATTCCTGAAAAATGCCCAGTAAAAAAAACATATTTAAGAATCAATAAATAATTGTCAATATGAACAATTTTATTATAATTATGATGTTATTGTGGCCAGTCATATCTAACATGCAGTAATTTTAAATATACAGGGTGGCGCAGAAGTTGTTATCCCCAGTATGAAATAATTATTAAGCGTCACCTCGCACATTTTTATTATTGCAAACTAACTGAAATTTTCTTAATT
>JAUZND010004898.1:0-58818 GCA_034780555.1 Coelogynopora nodosa
ATCGTTACATGCCATACTATACTAAGATCGTTACATGCCATACTATACTAAGATCGTTACATGCCATACTATACTAATATCGTTACATGCCATACTATACTAAGATCGTTACATGCCATACTATACTAAGATCGTTACATGCCATACTATACTAAGATCGTTACATGCCATACTATACTCATAATCGTTACATGATATACTGTAAAATATGAATTTATCTAATTAAATTTATTACTATTTATGACTTATTTGTATATAACTTTAACCGCTATTTTAAAGAAAATAATGATTTCCATAAGAATAAATTTATTTTTTATATGTTACCTGTCTAATAAGCTGAATTTAATAAATATGTTCATAAATAAATTTACATTTTTATGATAAATTTACTAAGCGGGCATTCGTTGACAACATTTTATTTATTTATTTATTGGACTATATCAATTGAAAAATATTTCAGTCAATTGACAGATCCCTGCAATAAACCCTTTCATTTAGATTTGTTATAAAGGACTATTACTAAAGAAATCGATACAGGTCATACAATTTGCTTGAAAAATTCGCAATAAAATGCTAAAGTTCGATTTTTCAGTATTTAAGAATTTGATATACAATGTATATTTAATAAATATATATATATATAAATATATATATATATATGCATTAACTATAATGAGTTTAATATAAGGACATAATTGTTTTTAACAGCTATTTTATACTTTTTTGTAGTTATTACCGAAATAACCAAAGTTTACTTAAATGTTGAATTGTTTTTTGTCTCTTAAATTCATCACTATATATAATAAAAGTGTTACAAAATTTTTCCGGAACTTCTCACGACAATTTTCACAATTCTGATTTAATGCTAACATGCGGACTCATGTCATGCTGTTATAATTACATAGTTAACTTTCTCACATTTTACCGCGAGAGAGAGAGAGAGACAGACATAAAGAGTACCATAAAAATGTATGTTTATATATATGTATTGAAACAAAACGACCATTTAAACAAATGCAAGTATTTCTGGATCCAGTATATAGAAACACATTATAATTTGATGCACAACCATCTCACCTTTTGACCATTTGTAATAAAGAAAAAGTGATTGGAAACAATTTAGTGTTGTTGAGTAACCTGTTCACACGTTGTAGGGACAGCACAACAGGAAGTACTGCCACTGTTTTAGAGTAAATGGAAATGTATGCACAGCCTTTGAGCTGTTGTTTTTTCAAACACTGATTTCATTGGGCCTACAATTGTTGCCACTTTTCTCGATTACCGAAATACGTCGTGAGAACCTCATTTTAATATTTATAATTGACTCCTTACATCTTCATGCCATACTTGTATGGTCATTTGTATGATAAATATTGTTTACGTCGTGCAGTCTTTATGGATTCATTTTAATGCTTTGCATAAATTATCTACTAAATAGGCATGTATATGTCTATTTCAGGAGCCCTCTCGTGCACTCGAACAATTCTATATTATAGCAAAAAAGGAAGTCAAAATGAGTTATGGTAAATAAAGTCGGCTTTCTTTTATTATAGGAACATCTTTTCCTGTGCGCTTCGTGATCTATGCACACGTGTTAAAATATAATAAATATGGTATATAGTGAAACCATTACTAACGTTTATCAACTATATTATCAAGAATTATTTATTTTTCATTAAAAAAATTATATTAATGATAAGAAATTATAAAAATATGCGATATCAAAAAACTTTGAGTTAGTTAAATGTTCTCATTATTAATGGTATTATTAATTAAGAGTGATCATATACATAATATACTGATAATGAAACTATTTCAAAATTAGCGAGAAAGGAAAAACAATTTCATAACACATTTTTAAGATTTTGAAAGTAAACGAAAGAGATTATCTGGAAAAATGAAAAATGTATTATACATATAAGTACATACTTCATATTCTACAAAGTGTTTGCATACCAAAATAGATATATAAACCAGACTAAAAAATAACACGACAAATCCAGGTATTTATTGTATATACAAAGCCATTGACAGACCAAGCAATAAAAGATACTGAAGTAAGTTTTGTTATGGTAAGGGGCTTGAAACCTTCATTATAGTCAGTGGAGTGTTTGAATCGACTTCAACAAGTGCAACGGTCAGATTTAATATTATATACTATAACGATATCGTATCAAATCAAGTGAAACGTAAAATGTTGCGCAAATTATATTTTAGAAATCATGTCGTATTTACATTTGAACCATGGATTGTTATAATTAACAAATTATTATAGTATTGAAAATTCCAATATGTCATATTATTCTAAAAAGTAGGACAACGTGATTACAAATGTTCATTTCGATAGGGCAAGATACTCTAAGTCAAATGTGGATAGAGATTATAGGGTTCTAATACGAATCCCTGTGGTATACACCGAATTCACAGGACGGTATATAGTCTATTTAGAGCATTTGTTCCTTCACGAACATACTGTTCACAGTTGGCCATCGTATAGCTATTGATCCATTTGAACAGGGATTATTATGACGTTCTGCATTAGAAAAAAGTTGTTCAAATTTGATATTTTCAGTTTTAAAAATCACAAATATATTTAAACTGCGTTTCTTTAACAATGCATGGAGAGAAATTGTCCATCTGATAAATAAATGTTGACAAGTTGAGTGCAGGTGTGGATTCATAAATATATATTTTAATAAGTGTGTATTACTTATAATTATATAAAAATATTACTTACAAAAGTAGTATCTACATTATTTTTATCACAATTGTATTATTCATCAAAAATAAAACAAACAAAAAAGTTCAATTTATTATGCAATCTTTAAAAAAATTAGTAAATTTTCAATCAATATCCAACATTTTTGAGATTTGATATTTTAGATTTTAAATATAATCTTGTAATAGTTTTATAATATTTTATGTCAAAATTATATTGATCAAAACTCTAATATAATACTTTAAAAAAATTGTTCTCATAGTGAATTAAAAAATAACGTACAGGCTTAATTAAGTTTAATAAATAAAAAAATTGGAAAACTTTAATTCAATCTAAATATATATCGATTATAATATGGAAGGACCGGGCGATATATAATGGATCGATTATAATATGGAAGGACTAGGCGATATATAATGGATCGATTATAATATGGAAGGACCTGGCGATATATAATGGATCGATTATAATATGGAAGGACCAGGCGATATATAATGGATCGATTATAATATGGAAGGACCAGGCGATATATAATGGACCGATTCAGCTGATTGATTATATTTTTCTCTGCGGTTGGAATGCATAACATTTTTCTTATTTAGATTGCGATGTTAAAGTGATAAATTTTAAATAAATTGATGCCATTTTATATAATTTAGAAACATATTATTAATAAATTATATATTTTCTATATACCAACAATCGTAATTTAAACATATGCATTACCCTATAAAATATAATGAATAATATAGACTTTAAAATTCAATTATGTACGTATTTGCTGATTCAATTGCTATATATATACAAGAATCGAAAATATCAAATTTTATACAGTTTTTCTAAGTTTTTTAATTATAAAATGAAAATCTGTATTTGCTAACTTGTTGAATGGTATGGCTTTTTACATAATGGTATACATAAATTATTATCAGAAAAACTGTCATAATATATAAACTAAATAATAATATACCACACTAAATAATGAACATAAAACGCTTATTCAAAATTTTCAAAAATTATATTGATACAAAGATATAATATTGATTTATTACGAGTATATAAGAATGCATTACTTAATTTTTTATAATTTTTTATCAATTATTTTTATATTATTACTTATATACATTAATAATTATTGTAACTATATATTTTTGTTATATGCATTAGTAAAGATAAGTCTCCTGGCATGTTGCAACAGGTATACCTATTGATTTTTACAATTGATTAATTATTGATTACCAAGTCATTATAATATATGTATACTTTCAAACTTATGATTCAAAATGCAGGACAAGTAATATCTTTCAAATTAAAAAAGTTAAAATACCAAACTTTAAATTATTTACTATAACTTATAATAAGTTAAATAAGAATTGATATATAGTTGTCAAATTTGATAGTTAGATTATAATGTCTCTAATAAGGTGACGTAAGAACATCATTATATATACATATCTATAATGCATAGAAGAATACTTCTGAGCAGTGCTCTGATGATCATGAATAATGATTAGTGCCTGGAGCTGATATACTTATAGATATATGATTTGCTAATTTATTTTCTTATCTTTTTAGATATCAGGAATTGTATATATCCAGGGACTCTGCTGAATTGCAAATTCTGATTTTGAGACACGTTTAGTTTCACATGTTAATTAAGACTTCAAACCCGCATTTCCGTCGTTTTTGTGGCTGTGTTTTTGTGACGTGTAGGCCTATATATATATTATTATATTGTAGCATACTATAAGTGTTTATTAATTAAATTTATACAGGGCCGGGCTCACTTCAGTCCTATCAATAATCTATATAGCTACGATTACCAACGTTTTTGTCGTATGCAAATCCAATATCTGACCTCTAAAGTTTAGGCCATATTGACCTTCAGTTTTTCAGACCAAATCATGTTATATATAGTGAACACTGAGTTTAACTTTATCCCTCTCTCAAATTACTATAATAGTAAACGATCGTAGAGTGATAGCAAGTTGACAACCATTTAATTAATCACATAATTTTTAAAACATATAAATCATATGAATTTTAAAGAAGTTAAATTATGTTACGTATATATATAGCATTATGTAATATCTTTATGTGCAGGGGCGGATCTAACATTTTCAGTAAGGGGTGGCGTGTATGAAAACAATTGTATATAGTTATTAATTTGAAATAGGCTACTCTTAAACGGAAAATAAAGCATTAACAAAAAAATATTATTTGGGATTTAGGGGAGCGTGCACCCTCCCAACCCCCGCCCCTTATGTGTAGTACATACTATATGTATAATACCATAAATTAATTTTTATTATTTACCTACGTAATTACTAAAACAATTGAATTACAATCTAGTAATCACAAATCCACTTCAAATGTATATTTATACAAATATTTTGTTAATTGTTACAAAAAATAATTGCTGGTTTTATACAAAACGTAACTATTAAGATGAAGATAACAATCTGCTCGTCTGTTGTTGGCTAATACAACACAACCAATGGAACCGACAGCGACGGCACCCCTAACCAATGGAAAGGTGTTAATAAACTGCGGGAGTAATTTGCATTTTTACGCGCCATTCTCTCTTCTCAATGTGCTTAATCTATCATCTTTCGGATCCTCCCCCCCCTCATCACTTCAATATAGACGGAAATCAAGCTCTCAACGCCTCACAAAACTCAGCATCCTCCTTACCGAACGGTGTGTGTGACTCACACCTGCAAAACCTCTAGACAAGAGCAAGATTCCGGAAGATCAGCCATGAACAATTCCCTCCTGCATCACCACCGCCACCAACAGCAGCATACGATCAGCTTTCAGAACCTGCCGCACCAAATATCCGCCTGCAATGCCCAGCAGCAGCAGCTGCAGCTGCAACAACAGCAGCAACGAGTCCTCCCCAGTCCCGGGAACAGCTCCGTGGGAGTAGGCGACGACCTGGCACCCCCGCTATCCAGTCCCAGCCCCACGGGAACCTCCTCCGAGACGGGAAGTATCTCAGGCCTGGCTAGCGGCGGTGGTCTCGGCAGTAATCGGACCTGTTCCTCCGCTGGCGGCGGAGGTGGCCTCGCCTCCAGCTTGAAGGAGGAGCTGCATGTTAAGCGGCCAATGAACGCCTTCATGGTCTGGTCGCGTGGACAAAGGCGGAAAATGGCGCAGGACAACCCCAAGATGCACAACTCGGAGATCAGCAAGCGGCTGGGGGCCGAGTGGAAGCTGCTCAGTGAGGACCAGAAGAGGCCCTTCATCGACGAGGCCAAGCGGCTCCGCGCGATCCACATGAAGGAACACCCGGACTACAAGTATAGGCCGCGGCGAAAGCCCAAGAACCTGCTCAAGAAGGACAAGTACGCCTTCCCGATTCCAGTACTGCCTGGTGAGTGTGTTAGCGAGCATTCAATTCTATATTATTTATTCATAAAATTATATTCTTATATAACGATAACAATACAAAAAACTTATATTTCCGTGTATAAAAACAGAAGGCTATAAAGAATTTGCATCTTCATCTGCAGATATATTTATAAATCAATGTAATACATTATTTCCATAGAGTAAAACATAAACTCTCTAATAATAAAAACTTGTATTATATATTTGGTACATCCTGCACAAGGTATGCCATATATACTCCGTCCCATTGTCGAAAAAGATTGGTAAGGATAGCGTAAAACTTCATATATAAAAACTGTAACATAAAATTCATTTTTTCTATAAATTAATCGTCTGTATTGGGATTTTTTGCGTTAATGAAAATGTTTAAAGCTGTGATGAATTAATGATGAATTTAATAATTTACTCTTCATATCTTAAATTAAAAATGTATTAATATTATTCCTATTTTTTGGTTTTGTTTATATAAAACCCGGACAACAATTCGGCTCGCTGTTGTTAGTTTTTAAGAGATAATCTTTACAACAAACATTTTAGATTTTTTAAATTATATAATGCATCAATGAATTAAAAAAATATTATCTCTCACAACATTTTTGGAGGTTTTGGCTGTGTGTGCTATGCTTGTTTTTTAAAGTGTTTTTTAAAAGTTACTAGGCATATTATATGGTAACCGGCTGGCGTCTATTAATATTATAAGATCAGTAATATTTGTAATATTGGGTATATACAGTAAATATAACATATATTAGAATCTTTTTAATACTATATAAAATACAATCTAAATATATATTTATAGTCGATCATATATAATGCTTTCAAATATGAATATTTTAGTGTGACTATATATATTAATTAATCTTCTTTGAATTATAATTTTTATAATTATAAAAATGTAATAAGCAAGAATTAAACTATATTATATACAATGAATACCAATAAATTAGTATATATACATATTATTCTTTACGGTGTGAATTTTGAAAGCTAATATATATACAAAAATTAGAAATAAATATGATTCTGCTAATAATATTATATACTATACAATTTTAATAATTTTTAAAACGTTATACAACCAAACACCATATAAGCTAAAATTGGTTTCTTTTCGCCTCTCGAAGAAAAGAATATTTGTGTTGACTTGTGTGGCTAATTAAGACCGCTTGAAAGTCAAATGTGGCGCGCTTCTATAAAATGGGTAACAACTTGGAAACAATAAATAAACCCTCTCAGTCGGTGGCACAACAAAACACGAGAAGACTATACTGTGCCCTTTCTTCCCCGACTCAATGTCCCTTTATTCGGTGCATTATTGAGGAGGTGTTTCTCGAATAAAAGGTCGCCGGCATTTGCTCAAGTCATTTCGCCTCGCTGTAACACACCGTTGCCTCGCGTTTATTTGGACAGACTTGAGGGGAGCGCTGCCTTTCGTCTTTCTTTATTCAGCGGTATTTGTGACAGATAAAATTATAGTAAAAAATTGGGGGGGGGGGGGGGGACATTAATATTATGTGGGAAAAGGGAATGATAGCCTTTTCATTAAAATTAATTCTTTCAAAAGACAACTGTTGACATTTAAGAGGAAATAATAAAAGTTAAAAAGCCGTGCGGGAGGGAGTTATTAGTTGTGTCGGTGGTGTCAATTCTTCTATTGTAAAAAAAAAACACTGTCATTCTGTTGATAAAAAGGGAGCGCCGAACTGTAATAGAATGTTTCACTGTTCGTTCTTGAAGATCACCAATTTTTAAGTATATAATATAGCTGATATAAATGTACACGATTGAATTCATCGATGCGTGCGGAAAGATCAGCACGGCGGAATTGGAGGAGAAAGCGGAGTAAACGGATTGACCGGAAATGGGGAGTCGGAGGGGGAGGGTTAGAATTAAATTCTTCCGTCAAGTAACTTATAGAATACTTTTTATATCTGTTGGAAAATATATAATATAGTGGTGAGCAGTTGAAGACTATAATAATAGTCTTATTATTTTATATATAAAAGGAGTAAAAGATTAGAAAGAAGTATCCCCACATGGTGTTGTTGATTCTGGTGATTAATGGTAAACTATAGAGTAATATTAGCGCGCTTATAATGAGACCGGGGAACACAATCAAAGTGTCCCTAGCCATTATATTTTATACTATAGGCAAATCAAATCCTTTTCTTCCCAGAAAAGAATAGGAATCTATTATAATACGAAAAAATAGCTATATAGAGATTATATTTTTGATTCATGGTGTTTATATGTATAGCCTATGTATATATATATTGTATATATACATGCCGCTATAAATCATAGCACATGGCCACACCGAAATGTGCTCTGTGCAATATGTTCAGGAGCAAACAAACTTTTATAATATTCAATAAAGGCATAAAGATTGATTCCTTAGTTCAATATTTAAGTTTCATAAATTCTTTTATTTCTGCGTATTATAATCTTACTAATTGAATGATTGAATGACCCCACAAATGTTGACTTTTCTTTACTCGATTGTCGGCTTTTTCTTTCTGTGTATAATATTAAAATATAGTGTTTTCTAATGATAATTCATTAAAAATATAAGCAAATATACATACTTAAAAATATGCAGTAATTATATATAAAGGAATTACAGTAAGTGTGGTTTGATTTCAATAAACAGTTGGTTACTTAGAAAATATTGACAAAACATATATGGCGGGTCATTGTTTGAGTACCGTAATAAAATTAATTTTTATTAATATACATTATTTAGAATAATTGTAAATCTCTATAATTTATATTATATTAGGCTCCAAATAAAAAGCAATTGATAGATATGGGATGTATTTCGTAACTTTAATATTTACAATACCAATTTATCGTTTACAATTTCATGTAAAATATCAACTTAAAGGTTGATACAGATGAATTTAAATTAAACTGATTTTACATGCGCTTACTATGTACATATAACGTTTAATAAGATTATATATAAGTGTTAAACAATATAATGGACACATTAATGATCATTTGATTCATATTCGTTTGATATTAACGAAATAAACTATTGTATATATTATTATATTATTATTATGCAGGTATTATTGTGAAATTTATTTTGTAACATCATCTTTTGCAGTCATTTATTATATCATAAAACATTTATTCACTTTTTATATCCACATCTTCACACATTATAAACCATAAAAAACCTGCATATCAAACTTTTTATGCATTTTTGTACTTATTTACAAATAATTATCTAAAATTCAATAAACACAAACGATTTTGAGTTCACTATATACAGTGGGTATGTATATATATAACATTGGTATAATATTGAGCACTTGTCCAAAACAGGAGCAACATTTGCGAAGTGCTTGCCGCAAGAATATAACTGAAGCATATATGTGTATATATATATATATATACATGCATTAACAGCACACCCGACCTTTCGAGATCTCGACGTTATCAAATGAATTCATGTCAAGTGGTCTCGATATTATCCTACTCCATTGTGTAGTACATAGAAAATATAATATATGTAGTGTAGCCTATATAATACATCGTATTATACATACAGTTATGAGTACATTAGAAAAGATATTATAAAGCAGTACCTCTCTTTCTATAATAAGTATCACTTTGAAATGTTATGTGCATTATATGATAATAACGCCTTTGAGAGTATATATAGGTGCAAAGAATATAATGAAAACATTGTCCCTCATCAAATTGTTCTTTTGTGTTTTAGGACAGCTGAGTTAAGTGAAATCTGTCTAATCAAGTGTTGTCTCTTCTCACTCGGTCTCTCACTCTCTCTCTCTCTCTCTCTCTCTCTCTCTCTCTCTCTCTCTCTCTCTCTCTCTCTCTCTCTCTCTCTCTCTCTCTCTGAACTTAGCATTTTTTCTTATAACTTTACTTTCGAGATGTCTAAAATTGTAACGGATGCTTCGGACGTGACAACAGTTTAAAACAAGACACACAAGAAAATATGAACAATGATAAGCAGGGCTATGCATCGGGACAGGAGTTGCGTATTGACGATGATGAAATAAATTTCCTACTTAGATTAATATACTATTTTTTCACAAATCAAACGTCGAGAAGGAGAGGAGTGGAATTCAATAATACAATGTTCAAAGGATTTTGTTACATTTACTTTTCTAACAATGATTGGCACAATAGTAGTGTATTGTCGAATATTGAACCAATCTTGAAACGTGCAGTACAATCAAATCATCACGGCAAAGCATTAGGACACCTCTTCGAAGTTTCTGAGGGGCGAAACACTAAAATAATTGAAGCTTTTTTTAATCTAAGAATACAAAATATATAAATAAGCATGTGCGAATGTGCAGATGTTTGTTTAATTATTATACAATTTCAATTATACAAGCTGGTGATTGTTAACGCAGAATATCAGTACGTGATTCACAGAGAAGACAAATGGATTGCGCTACGGTCTATTTGTTCAATGCCGGATCCTATAGTGTCAAAAAGTGAATGGATCTATGACGATAATGAGGAGTGACACTGACATTATTATGCTTACTTTCCTACTATGTAGAATTTTGAAATAATTAAAATAATAAATGGCATTCTATTTCATTAATCATGCGTGCTTCAATTATTCAAATTAAGGGAATTTGTTTTATGAATTTATAATTTGGTGAAAATTTACTTTTATGAATAATCTGAATTAATTAAGACAACATATAACGAAATAGGCACTGTATGATACCATCTAGAATAGATAACTCATAAACAGATAAAATTATCCAAAACATATACACTAAATATAACCAACTAGTGAGTTGATAAACATAACTTATGTCTGTTAAAGTTTTTTCATAAACGGTCGTATTAGTACACCATAATGTCTACTACTACATTTTACTACTAATACAACTTATTCTTCAAGTTATTACAACTGCACTTTAGATTAATTACATTCAATGAATCCTCAGCATACTGAAGAGAGAAAATTACTTCGCTTTTAAACACTTTTGAAAATTCAAAAAAGGAAGTTACTATAGACTGACTACTTGATGACGATATGTCATGATATGTCACGACATGTCATTATAGGTATGTCACATTAAGGAATTCAAAACTACAAGATAAATCAGGTTATTTATTGAAAAAATAAATAACCTCAAAAATGTTTTATTACTATGTATTGCATTATGAACTATTTGTTTCTTCCTTTCAAACTCGATTGAAAAGTTGTATTTAATAACAGTTAAATTAATTAACATGTTTAAAGTTAAATGAAAGAAATAAACACTGATTTTACTCTATTATTACAGAAACTAACCAATTGTATAAATGGTATAATTGATAATGATTTACTGACATTGTATTTTATTAACTGAATTATCATTCGTAGATGACTCACAACTAATAGACACACTGTAAAACATGACATGCTGATTATAGGTAATTTACCAATATTACATTATTTTTACCTTTTATTGTATGAAAATTTCCAATAATATAACAATTTTAACATATTCAGAAATTTAAGTACCGTAAACTCAACGTGGAAATATAAGTAATTTCATGATATTCATGAGGTTTTCAACGTAGGCGTTGTCAAGTAATGGCTGATTCATTGCAAATTTTAGACATTACGTTATTCTTAATATGCTTGCAGTAAATATTATTGTAATCCTATAATTTTTTGTAATGCAGTTCGTGCATATTTACAGAATGTTTTTCGTCTTGTCAGATTATTAATATTACATGCTCCTAGAATTTGCTTTAATAAAACATTTATTATAACTGAAAATATTATCTTTTCTGATACTTTACATATACCTGCCAACTGTACTGATATCGACGGGACAGTCCCGATATTAGAGGCTTAATTGTTCTGGGCAACCGATTTGATACGTAAATGTTCTGATTTTATTCATTTGTTAAAAACATTTTCTGTATCTTAATCTGCGTTGATTCTAAATATAGGTATACGTTTTATTATACAATAATTATTTACTTATAAGTGAGTGGAAATACGTCTATGTAGTTTTAAATATACTCATTTACCTTATAGTTACCCATTAGTTAGTTTCCTATGCATATATCTATAAATAATTGTCACTTTATTGTACCTTTGAAATATACATAAATTTCGAGTATCATTTCTACGGATGCGTTTTAACCCTTCGTACGTGGAGAGGGTTGTACCATTTTTTATCAAAGAGATTAAATTTTTGATTGAACAATATAACGTATGACCCTGAGTTTGTTAATCAGTGGCTAACATATTTTTATCTAACTAAAAAATATAACAAATATAATTTCGAATATTTTTACATACCAGAAAAAATGGTGTTATTATTAATCTATTTTATACCTCCCTGTGTTTTCATACTTGCCACTGGTATTAGGAGCTAAACCTTACAACATTATTAGAAAAAAAGTTTATCGTAAATTATATCCATTTCACTTGAATAATAAAATTATTTATTAAAATAACCGGCAATTAAAAAAAATACTCAATAGCATTTATACTACTTATAGCTCATTTACATAAGTAGTATAATTATAAAAAGATATCAACAAATATAACTTGTGATCTGGAATCAGATTCAAAAAGAATCAAGTCAATTGGTTGCATTAAACAAAAGTGTTAGCATATATTGGTCAATATAGAGCATATTATATGGTTATTTTCCTATAGTTTTCCTAACTGAAGTTTTGACGTAATCAGGTCATAAATATGATACCAATTGATTAATTAATGTGAAAATAAAAATCGCTCGTCATGTCTTTAGGAGGTATCTGTATACCAAATTTCAGTTTAATCAGATGATAGAAAGTTTGGTTTTCGAAAGTATAGTATAGTTTTTGAGTATCAAAATTCAGCATCAAAATGAGCTATCAAAATTTTTGATTATAAGCTGAAATATAGCATCATCGTTGACTAAGTATACTTAATTTAATACCCATTTAATACCCATACCTTAGACAATACCCATTTCAAAGATCTCATATACATATGAAATCTATTACATGGGTATTTAGGAAATTAATTCAGAATATTCATTTCTAGAAAACTGATTATCATATTAATTGTTTAACTCAACTAAAGCTGTTATACTAACTTTACACTACTTTATAATGACAGGAGTTTGTTTGTTATGGTTAACAATTAATCAATTTTTTAACTTTTTAAATAGTAATCTACTGCAAATTACAAAGATATCTACTGGTACTGATTAGAAAAATCAATATGAATACCATTTAAATGATAATATAATAAAATATAACGTGGAAAGATAAAAAATGTGGTAGATACCTAAATTTATAATTTCTATGAAATCCAAAGGTACAGACAATTTATAAATATTTTGCTATACTGAAGTACAAAGGATTAACTAAATAAATATTTTAAATGGTTGAACATTTTTATCATTTAGTAGTGGTAAATTGCAATTAATAACATATTGTCTAACATGTTTATTAATCTTGTTTGATATGTTTCAAGTAAACATTATTTCTTTTGATAATTTGAGAATAATAAAGCTCTATTTTTAGATATGTAAAATTTTTTACAATACTTTAAACATGAATTGGTACATACGTAAATGCTATTAATTGTACTATGTTAGATGAAGCGAAGTACAAACGAAAATGAAAAAAACATTGAACCCGAATGTGAACAAATATATAATTAAACCTACAGATAAATCAAAGTCGATTAATAATATTAGATGCAAGAAAATATTCTTTGTTATAAGGTTATGGATAGGCTGTAAAATATATAACGAAACAATTAAAGTTATGCAGTTTGAATAATAGTTTGAAAACAAAACTGTTAAAGTCTAAAATTAAATACAAACAAAATTAAATTAAATGAAATGGAATGGAATGGAATGGAATGGAATAAAGGGGCATGAAAACAGAACAAATATTTATAACACCTATATAGTACGTTTAAACAAAAACCGCTAAAGTCAAAAATCAATTACAAACTAAATAAAATGGCCTAAAAACAAAACAAAAAATTGTATAACCCCTATGTAGTACGTTCAAACAAAAACCGTCAAAGACAAAAATCCAATACAAACAATTAGTGGAATGGAATAAAATGACTTAAAAACATAAAAATAAGTATAACACCTATATTGTAGTACGTATGTTATAGGTAATTGCTTCAGTATCTAAACAATTGCTGTTTAGTGTTTCGTGCAATCTAAAAACATGTTACTACATTTTCAGCAACTTATTGAGCGCATTTTCCATATTCTCGAGCTCGTGCCGAATCACTCGCCCAAGATGACACACAGACTCTTTGTTGTTAAGAATTTCAATGGCATTTGTATACGGATCGAATCGTACTTGATAAGGCCGTTTGATAGTGCGGGCATATTGACTAAAATAGAAACGTTAAAAAAATTTACACTAAATGAATTAATTAATTTATTAAATACAAATGTTTCATACGAAATTTAAATAATTGTAGTATATTTAACTATTAATATTTGTAACTAATAATACATATATATTACACTTAACATAACATATAAATAACATAGCTAATACATTTATATAAATATTTTGTAAACTGAAGCTATATAATCTGTTTTTAGTGTACATATGGAACGAATGTCTGGATGTAATTTGATTGAATAAATAAATAAATCATCATGATAAATTCATATAATTGAATACCCTAACTGTTTTTTTGTATACATTACATTGCTATTTTTATTATTTTCATAATTATTTATATGTAAGATACATTTTTAATATTGTACTAATACTAACCACAGAAACAGTGAACAGTTATTATATGACTTATTTCCACGCCCAAACTGAAATCTATAATTAAATCGCTATGACTGGTAAAATGAATACTTTTGTAAAACCTATCACATATAACTTATAATGTTTTATAGTTGTGAATTAATATATATGTATGAAGTACATGTTTCAAAGTTTCAATGGAATTAGTTCACCTTCTAGAGTCCGTTTATATTATCTGTTGATACTATCAAACCAGGCATACACAGGCTTACAAATTTTTGACAGTTTACCTTTGTATATTTTGAAAACATATCCATAAAGAAATATAGTAGATTAAATTAAATTCAATTAATAGATTAACGCGACATTATCGGGACAAAAAGACTTTTTAGAAAAACGCTCATGTATAAATCTTGACTGTAAGATAGGCATTGTACTGATATTTAGACAATATGGTTAAACATATTACAAACATATTAGCCTTATAGCAAACATTGTTAAAAAGGTATAACTTTATCGGAGATTTGACCCAAACACCGCAAAATACTCGTAACATGTTATACATATCCCATTGTATCATTTTTCGAAAGTTTCTCTGTAAAAGCTTTGGTTTGTTCATTACTTAACCCATTGGACATGACTTATGTGATTAAAATTGTGTAAAATTTCCCTGACAAGCTATTGTATATACTATATTATAAATATGTACATCTTGATGTATGCATCCATCGCTCCACAATAACTGTGAGGTATGAGGTCTACCCATTTATTAGTATATTTTTTATAAATATCTATGGAACTCACCGCATTTTCTCCTTCATGTCTTGAATCGAGTCCGCAACATAGTAGATGGGCTGATACTCCTCATCACGGTAAGATGTGAGTGAGGCTGTATAGGGGTCAAAGCGTCGCTGCTCGGGAACATCGCTCAGTGCGTGTCTCAGTTCCCCGTAGGAGCTCAACAGGCCGGCCCCAAAAGCGCGAATTTTTCCATTTTGACGACATAGCCCAAACTCCACGGTGAACCAATAAAGCTGTAGTATTATCCCAGAAATTAAACAAATATGTCATGTGTTATAGTGCCAATCACACACTATTAGTGAAAAGCGAGTGTTGTAAGACACATCTTTCAAAAATTTACGCAAAATTAAAATGAAAAAAACGAGTATGAAAAAATAAACTTCAGTGACGTGTGATATATTGATAGACTACAACTGAACACTTTATTCCTTCAAAGCGGAAGATACAAAATAGTCCACATATAAAAAAAGTAAAACGAGTGTGTTTAAATAAAATAATGTGATACATTTTTGATTAATCGATAAAATTCAACACATTTATCTTTTTTGACATTTCTAATATATCATTTTAAATCATATTGTTGTAATAAATATAAATCATTTTCATCTGTTTATTTTTTATGAATTTATTTTTGGTGATTTTCATTAAGCTATAATATTGATTTTAACCTAATCAATGAATAATAACACTGACATGAAATTGTGCATACTTATATATTTATAAATATCGACGAGTCATTCCACGAAAATTCAGACATAAAATTTGAAATTAAAAAATATATATTAAAAATGATATTTTACTTCCTGAAAATAGCTGATATTTATATAAAAAACATTATGTTTTAGAGTTTATTGAAAATGAAAGCTTTTCTTTGTTTTTAGAAAATATTATTAATTTAATATGTAATGCTTTGATCAGTTTAGATTTAATATTTGTATTAGTTTACTGTGTCTTTATTTATAAGCACTGCAAAATCCAAAAGTGGACTATTAATTGATTTTGTCTCACCGTAGCCAATTTTTCAATATCGTCATCACGGGCACCCAGGGATGCGAGTCCAATTTCTTGCGAAAATTCGGCAAACTCACGGTCAGAAAGCATTGGAACGTGGCCCAACAGTTCATGAATGCAGTCTCTGATTTAATTAATGTATAATAATTAAAATATATTTGATTACATTAAATAATAAATTACCTTCATTTTTCATATTGTAATTATTTCCTTCATATGGGATATATGACATGTTAATAAAGTAAATAAACCACGACAAATTTAATATTTAGCCACTCAGATTTATAATTTTTAATAAAAGAAACATATTAGTGAATCGTAAGTTGCTTACTTTCCCAGCTACACTTTAAAGGAAGATAGAATTTTAATTTAACATATTGCCAGTGTTTTTGTTATTAACTTACGGTTTCACTTTTTCTTTTACACTTTTTATTTATCAACTGAAGCAGTATCATACTAAAAACGTCTTACAAAGTACCCTTCAATTTCATATTGTCAATTTTTATTGTAATTGCTATTGCAAAACGGTTTATTTACTCATTATGCTATAATTATATTGCTTTTTTATTTAAATGATATACATACATTTTTCTTACTATTTCAATATATAAATATTTGAAACTATTTTTTATAATAATAATAATAATCATTAGCTTTTTTATTTTCATATATATACAGTATATATTTGTTATCCATTTCAATTGTGATTTTTTAGGTCAAATCTTTTGAAATATTTTGAACTTACACTTAAATTGTTGAATCAATTTGCGGAAATCCATAGTTCAATGTTAAGACTAAAGTCAATACTAATCCACAGATTTTTAATTATAGTAAATCGTTGGTTTTATTATTTTGGAAGATTTAATATGGAAGATTTAAATGAAGAGTCACAACGAAATAATTCCATTAATTTATAAAGAAGGTCTGAGGATAAAATAATTAATGAAACAATTATTCAGAAAAAGTCTTACGGAGTGTGCGGTATAATTGGTATGCTGATTTCAAAAATGGAAAAATGTTAAATTTAATCCAAAAGCCAAAAATTAACTATTTCTCTGTTAACGTTTTTGTATCTAGTGTACAATAAATTTGGTGAAAAGTATTTGTCATAAAATTTGATTTTATTCATTTTTTCAATATTCACATTGGATAAAAAAATAATCAATATTATCGATTTTGTCAGTTTTCTCGAAAGCTATAGTTGAAATATTTTTATTCTAACGTGTTTAAATGCAACATATAAATTATATTCAGAAAGGAACAAATACTTTCGATGGACAATTTTTGATGTCTTAAAAATCGATACTGTTCAATTTTCTAACATAAGTTTGGCCAAACTTTTGGACAACTTTGAAAATGTCAATAATATCCATTTTTTAGAAATAATATATTCTAAATTCTGTTTTGACATTTTTCAATTCAGAATACCAGAAATGATAAGAAACTGTACAGATTTTTTATGGAGAAATACGATTTATATTTAAAATGTTTATTATTTGGAGTTTTGTATTTATAAGCGAGTGCACATTGTAAAGCCAATAATTTTTTTCTCTAAGCGAGAAAATTAATTTTTTTTATCCACCATAAAAAAATTAGTCAAATATCAATCCGAAACTGACATATGATTGATGAATATTTATATTTATATGTATAATTTATTTAATTTTTTTAATTCAGCATACTAAATATATTTGACAACTATCACATTTTTTATATGATTTTTAGTTGCTTTTTGGATTTAAATTAGGCGTATTCTTGGCGACTTAGGGCAATATCAGCAGCTGTAGACACACAAAAAACCAACAGCATGGACCGATGATACTTGACACTTTTAATTCTAAAATGTTGGTACTAAAATATTAGGCACTCAAGCCATGTGAATAGAATAACGTAGTTATATAGTTGTTGTTTCTTAGTGATTAATCCTGGACAATTCAACTGAACGTTGCCTCTGAACCAAAGGTTACTTCAAATTGTATATAGAGTAATATTATGATAAGAATTTTAGAATTTATAATAATTTTCAAATGATACTCACGGTTCCGGTGTGTGCAGTGGCTTCGAATGATGACGTGTAAATTGGGTACATTGGAATACGCGAAACGCCAAGCTGGCGAGAAAGTCACGTGCCGAGAGTAAGCCAGCTACTGGCCGCAGACTGAACCCTGACTTCCCTGTACACATGTGATGTTTATATTTTAGATTAGTACTATTAGTATTATTAGAATTAATTGTATCAGTAAATATTTATGTAAAAATGTAGAATAGAATACACCATTGAATTAACAATAATTTTTTCACTATGAGTTAATTGTTTACAAAAATAATGAAAGCCGAGTAAAAAAACAAATTGCAAGTGGCGGTAGGGGGCAACATTTATAGTTAATGCTAAGTCCGAAAATCGTATTGTTTTAAATGGTGTATAAGGGTGTATAAGGTCAAAGTTCATGGTCAATGATCAAGTGGTGTGGAAGAATCCACCATTTCTATACTACTAACATTAAAAATATATTTTATTTAAATTTAAAAAATACTATTTAAATACTTCTAATGTAATTGTAATCCCCATAATTTAAAGAAAATTGATGAAAAGATGGGATGCGGAGGAAAGATTAAATAATTACTTTTTAAGAAGTTGGAGACATCTTCTAGCTGGGGAACGCCTTTAGGGGAGTAGCCGCATTCTAATTCTAGTAGGGCAATAGCTTGTATCTGTTCCTTGCATGCAGTTTCAGTATATAACTGAGTCAGTGTTGTATAAGCTTCTTGCCTAAATATAAAGAAGTAGCATAATATCATTCTAAAAATAATGCTATAAATATAAAGAAAATTATATGCAATAAATAATATCACTACAAAATATCTTGTTGTCATAATATCATGATAATGAAATTATATTCGTTTAAAAATATATATTCATATTATACATATTCTTTATAACACTTTGTTTAAATAATATCAAATAAATGCGTATTCGTTTTTGCTCTTTCAGGACAATCGTTAGTTACCTTTGCAAAGAATAATTTCTAGGATTTCGTATCACTAATTAAGTTTCTGTTCACTATTTTGTGTTAATAAGCACACAACAACATTATATCAATTATAATTACTAAGTTAGTGGGTAAGAATTAAGGTTTCCTTTTAAATTTAATTATAATTTAAATATTATTTTTTAATACGTTGTTTTAATTTTTTCTGCAAGTAGTGGGTTCAATTCCCTAGTTGTTCAATTCCTCAAATAATAATATGAATTATACTAGTTCAATTACGCTTATTATAACAGGCGAAATGTTATAATGCTATTTTAAGTAGTGAGCACATATTTAATTTTCAATACTGATGTATTTGGTTCGATTCCTTAGCTGAATGAATGTTTATGTATTGTCAATATATTTAAATTATTTCATATGTTTTGATCTATTCAATTTAATATTATAATATAATATATTGTTATTATTATTATTAGAAAATAATTATTGTTTATATGTTTTTATTATTTTATTTTTGAAAATAAGTAGCGCGATTTTCTTGGTTTTTGCACAAATAAATAGAAATTTTAACAAATTTCAAAACACTGGAAAAAGGTGAGTCGCGAATCTATACAGAATAACTCAGTAGTTTATATATCTTTTACACGTATTCTACTAATTACGGATTACGCGTAGCCTAAACTATATCCTTCATTTTTATTTGTTTTTGTTGAAATTTCAATAGAAGCTAGTACAATTTAAAGTCTAACTTTAAAAGTTAACTAATAGAACGTGTATTAATACTGAAATATTTCAGATTTAATAATTTTAAATTCAATCAAGCAATACAAACCAATTATTTTAATAAGTCCGATAGTTTAAGCGATAGCAGATCTTTTTAAGTGTCCATTACTTTTTTTATAATGAAACTTACATCTCTAAACTTCGACATTTTCTCATGACCATAATAAAAAAGTTATTTAGGAATAAAAGTTATAAGTTAATAATAAAAGATAGTTAGTAATAAAAGTTAGTTAGGAATGATTTAGAGAACATATTCGCCAAACTCTACGAAAGAATGAAGGACATGGCTGGAAGAATTATCACTGCCGAGATTATGCAACAGGTAAAGCTTATACGAAACAAAACGCCTAGCGACAATGACTCGGAGGTGTACTTTAGAAGGAGTTTTTATTGAACTTCTCTAGATTTCATGATTCATGAATTGTGTACCAGATTCCCTGATCTAAAGAAAATGGCAATATACAGTCTTTGCTGTTACCAGCACATTTAGATGAGTTGACCGAAATACATGGAATCTGCACTACTATTATAGTGTTTGGCAGAAATATTTACCAGAACCTGCGACTTTCAGTCAAGAAATTTTAAGATGGATAATTTTCTGGTCTGGCCGAATTGATCCATCTTCTACCATGGTAACTGTGACTTTGGTGGAAAGGGCCAATTCCGCTTTCAAGTTTGTCCAAATTGGTTTGAAAAGGTTCCAACCGTTCCCAAAAAACGTTAAATAAAAATTGGTTACAAATATAGTATAGGATTGTTCCTTAAATAAAATATATCATTTGGTTTAATTATATCCTAAAAAATTATGTCACGGGAACGTTTAGGTCCCAAATACTTACCACCGAATGTAATTGGTAGCAATAGAATACAATTTAAAATCGTTACAAATATATATATTTAGTGTAAAAAGTCATATTTGAATAAAATATATCATTTGGATTAATTATATCCTAAAAAATTATGTATATATATATTGTAACATTTTGTTCCTAATAAGTACACCACTGGTACGTTTAGGTACCCAATACAATTTGTGACATATATAGAATAAAAGTTGTAACCTCCATAAAATAAATAACTTTTTGTTTATGAATAGATATTAAACCGTTTTCTTTCAATTCTTTCTTTTAATTATTACATATACCGTATTTCTATTATTTTATTTCTTTGAATTCTTAGATACTATATTTCAGTTCATTATTTCAATTCTTGAAATTTATTTGAGTTCTTTGGAAGCTATAACCCCAACAACAAAAATACGTCTCAAAGACTTATCAACTGGGTAAACTGGTCACATTACGTCTCATTCCATATTATGATTATATTTAATTGTTAATTCATTATTAAAGTCATTTTAGATCATTTACTAATTTTATTAAATGGTTAAAATATTAAAAAGCTAAAAAATAACTAGTCTCATTTTCGTCTTTTTGAGACTTCGCAAAAGTGACCAGAATAGACGTTCATTAGGGTCATTTTGAGACGTCTTCAAAATTCCCAGAATACACGTCTCATTAGGTCTTATTTGGTACATTTTAGACTTATTTGCAAATATGTAAATATATCCAATAATGAGAAATTAAATCCTGAATTCGTCAAGTAAATTCATTTTTGAAAACAATATAATACACAAGTCCTATATGTTTTACATAATATATATATATAGGGCTACTTTCGTATAATTCACCAAATTTATTATTTAACATATAGTATCAAATTTTATTGCAATCTAAAACTATTAGTGAAATCAGTTTCATTTAAATATAGTTAAGTATGTTGATTTTCTATTTTCTTATATTGCAGGATTAAACATTTTATTTATACATATCGCAAATAGTCTATGTATGTAAGTAGTATGAAACAACTTTAATATTTACTAAATATAAATTTATTTCAAAAGGAGTCATCAACATTCTATATATTTTATTGTTAAATAATTGTTACAGAATATTCTGATATTTAATTGTTTTATTCATTACTTGTATGATCTGTTTATTAATATGCAAACTAAAAGTGTACCGTATTTATCGTCCTAATTTTCATATATGAAAATTCATGCAGTTGACTAAGTAACCTTTTCTTTAAGATCATACATCAGTCATTTTTGTGTAGTATGCATCGCCAGGACGTTAACTTATATTGACTGCTTGGTACTGTGTCATATGACCCACCCTCGTTTGAGTTGGATGCTTAACACAAGTATGGCTCCCTTCTCTGGTTTCAGAAATATGGGTTTGAATCATTGGAAGCAATGGATTGGAAAGGTTCGTATGATATGTAAGGATATGTAATTTTACTATTTAAAGTAATGTATCGTTTTGTGCCAAAACATTTAGGATGGCAGCACTAAAAGCTGTACTTGTTTCATTTTGTATTGATTTTGAACTCGTCTCAGTTTGGATAAAATAAGACGCCTTTAGTCAAAGTCATAACGGACAAATAAGACGTCTTTAGTCGTCCTTAGTCGACTTTTTGTTGCAGGGGTAACACTTTATCAAAAGGTCCATAGCACATATCTGAACCTTTTGTTGCGATTTGAGAATAAAAACTTTTAATATGTGATCATGTAGGCAAGCCACCCGACAAAACGAAACTTATTGAAACTGTCTAAGATCTTTAAAACATTTAAATTTTCAATAAAATTAACTAAGATATTCAAAACACTTAAATTCTCAATAAAATTAACCAAGATCTTAAAAACATTTAAATTATTAATAAAAAATTAATAAATAAAAAACAGAAAAAAATTAATTAGATTTTTTTAAGATCTTAACAAAAATAACAATTTTTGCAAGATTTTGTAAGTTTAGGTAATTTTTTATATCTAGATTATATTTTGTATTCCTTTCTATAACAAGGATTAAGGAGTACCTTATTAAATTAATTTTACTCAATTGTAAAATGGCGAACTATTGCATAAATATTTTAAAGTAATATTTTTCAGTATTTTCATAATGTCATGTAAAGTACTAGTAAATTTTTGTAACTGGCCTCTACTGGTCATATAATCCTATATGTAAACATTTTAAAAACGGCATTATATGAAATATATAAAAATCATAATTACTATATGGTTGTATGGGCTCTGGTATAAATATATGTTGTGTTACATCCCATACCTGACATTTATATTTGGCATTATTTTCTCTAGTACCTATATAGACTATACTTCATTAACATTAATGATTGACACATTCGAAGAAGTGCCGTCAATAGTTACCGATACAACTTCAGAAATCTTACGCTTGAACAAATAATGGCTATACGATGCTAATTAGTAAGTCTGTGTCATCACTATCAGAGATGATCCTGATAGGTAATATCATCGGTCATATGGTAGGCTATTAGAACGTCTGCTTCTTCGTGATTTAAACTAATTAGCTGTTGAACATCTGAGTCTTATTGAAGTAGTATTGGTTGTGAATCAGGTCCTGTTATGATAATTTGTTTCTGATCAGAAATATTATGAAGTTTAGTTTCAATCGTTCAATAATCAAAAAACTGTTTTGTTAAGTTTATTCTGGCAATGACGTTACTTCAGTTAAAGTATACTAGAACCTCTCCATGGTGAGCGGAGTGACAACCACATTTGAAGCTGAGCTCGTAATATCGCGATCAAATAATATATTCAAAATTTTAGTAGCTTTCAAATATCGTTCGATTTTTGCAAATATGTACAGTTGTGATAAAATTGCGCACTTTGGCATGTGGAGAAGACCTTTCTAAAATACAAAAAACTTATACTGCATATGCATCAAGAATGACGACATCCGTGCTGGGTAATAGGCGCTTGCTGGATAACAATTGTATTTAAACACTGATTTGCTGCTTGAACATATATCACCATTCTCATTGAAAATTGCTTTTGGACACTTTGTTAATTCATAAACTTTTTTTAAAATAAAATACAGTTTTCCTGTTTGACGACATAATGCCGACAGCTTGTGCATAGAGGAAAGCTAGACTAAAAAATAGTTCCCTGTTCTCTCGGGAGTAATACATAACACCATATTGAGTAAAAAAACTTCTTTATATTGAAAGCTATTCCAACCTTAAATTGTAATTGTGAAATTACTATGCGGATGAAATTACTTACTCAACAATTTTAACGGAACATAAAATACTGTTTTTCTTTAGATTCCATTTTCGAAAACCAATAAATAATAACAATTAATAAAAACAAATAATAATAAATAATCAATTATTATAAAAGTATTATCAATGTTTTTAAGATTTTTTACTCCGATAGTAAGTTAATATTTTGGTAAGGAAAATATTATTTGGTAGTTAAATATGTGAGAATAAGTAACTAAAAAAGCAATATAAAAGTATTCTAACAAAAATAATTAATAGATTTTACT
Source organism: Coelogynopora nodosa (assembly GCA_034780555.1). Taxonomy (NCBI): domain Eukaryota; kingdom Metazoa; phylum Platyhelminthes; order Proseriata; family Coelogynoporidae; genus Coelogynopora; species Coelogynopora nodosa. Next base: position 24,789 of record JAUZND010004898.1, read on the forward strand.
TTCAGCTTCTAATTAATATGAAACATAACTAAATAAATTACAGAATAAAGTAATTCTGAATAAATTAAATTTGTGTAGTTTATACACAGCTAGAATAATTAAAGCAGGGTATATGGCATATACTCAAATATACAAATACACTGCAATACATAAGAATTATAAGTTTATACGATTAAATATTATAATTTTACATATATAAAAAACAGTCCTGGTACAAACTTTATAATAGCGTCACAAAACAGTCCTGATACAAGCGTTATAATAGTGTCACAAAATAAATTATTCCAGAGATTATTACAACCCTCAGTCTAAAAAAATATAGATCTTTGTAGATTGCCGTATTGCGTGTACATTATTGAAAACAATATACCACAGTGTTGATAAAAAAGTTTACAACATTTTGTACTTTCTGACTCGCAGAAATTACTTATATAAAAATAAATTCTAACGAGTTTGGTTATTCACTAAATGAGTAGGATAACCTGGATATATTGTTGGCGTAATGTTTAATCCTTCTTTAAGAAGTTAAGTAATAGGCTCCTTTAATTGATAAGCGAAGCTCGGTGTCTTCGAAATATTATTGAGCAAAATGTCTACTACATATTACAGAATGCCTTTTTTAGTATAAAAATTCGATCGTTTTATCGCAGAAATCCCAATTTTAAATTATGGCACACGGTAATACTAAATAGGGGAATTCATGGAATGATATTCCAGAATTAGAACTTTTCTATCATTCGGACCAAAACAAAATACAACATGACTTTGGCATGATTTAAAAAATATATTTTACTATCTAATAATATTTCTAACTTCTTATACAATGCCTAACATCTTTTGTGTCAACTTTTTAAACACATACGTCAACTCTGCTAAGTTATAAAACACACGACATCTCTGCCAAGTTTTAGAGAAACCCCTACTTTGCCTCAATACGGTGCATTGTTTTGGTAATTCTCGATAGTAAACACATCTCCTTTTTAGAGCCACATAAGTTCATTGTTACCCTTCTAGTTCTATGATTGATAGTTGGGTACATCAGAAATTGAATTTGCAGATTTTTTAACAAACTATATAGTTTTTATGCGTTTTTTCAATAATAAGTGACAACTACATGGTCACTAACTTTCAAATGACACTAATTTGTACAATATTCTGTAAATATAAATGTTTGAATCCCAATAATGTTGAATTGGTCCAATTTGTTAATCACTTTTTGTTAATTGTTGTACATATATATATATATTACATACTTATTATTTTGATTGAATTTCTCATAGTGTACTTACATATTGTACATTTGACTTTTAAATCCTAATACTCTTTCAAATCAAACTAATCAGTTAAAATACAGATAAAATGCATCATTTTGTTAAAAAAAGTTATATTCTAATAGAATTGGTAATCGAACTTATACCTATGAAATTAGTTGGAAAAAATGTTGAAAGCAATCTAATTAGTCATTATATGTCTTCAATAGTCTGTACAAGTAATTTAGAAATCGATACTGAATTCTGATTTGTTTAAAAATGTTGCGTAAAAATTAAAGTAGCGGTTTATTTGCACTGTTATTAATGTCATAGAGGTAACGATTTCTAAACAACTATTTAAAACTTTATTTCATGTCTAGCTCAAACTGAAGTATTTCTAGGGGTATTTCCTTATACAAATATTTTAAACTCACCAGCAGCCATTTTCCTCCTCCGTATAGTTTACCCTTTGTATTGAGTTGCCACTAAAATTAATTAAAAATTTCATTATTAAAATAAATATATAACAAATATTATATAATTGTTTTTTATGTAATAATAATAATGTAATGTAATCGATTCACGAATATTATATATTTTTGAAATATTATAAATAAATTAGAAAACTCACTTTTTTTCAATATATTTTAATTTGGCTTTCTAAGTCAAACATCAAATATGTTTTTGTATTAATATAGAATGACAAATTATTATTCAAAATATAAAACCTTTAAATAATTATTCATGGTTATTAACCCTTTGCAGTCCTAGTTAAGATTTTCTATACGTGATATAGTCCTTGGGTGTTGGGAGGTTGTACTACCTCCCCATAGAAATAATTCTTCCCATTGAGTCTTTTAAGTGAAATTTGGCACACGCATACCTTGTCTCAAAATAAAAAATACTTTGAAATGTATGTTTTTAATAGTCGGGGATGAGTTATACAACCCCCTCTCCAAAGACTGCCAATAGTTAAACTAATAAGTAAAGTAAACACACCGAAAACATTTGAAAATATATGCAGACTTCATGCAAGTAAAGAAATTAAATTTAGATTGCAATATTGTCATTTTAGAAGTACAATATTCGAAAAATATCAATTTACTCAACAAATAAAATTCATAATGTAGGTGTAAATTTGGCCTTTGTATAAGTGAATATATTTATTTTTACAATCAGTGTTATTTTTCTGATATTAATATATATATGTAGTTGCATAATTACATTATATATTTCACTCTCAATTAGCTTTCAGTATTTCAGTTTTTGATAAAATAAAAATTTAATTTTTATTAAAATTATAAAATGAATTTATTTATATTAATATAATTATTAATTAATTATAATTACATATATAATTAATAATAATTATATATATATAATTTCAAATTAAATATAGTTATATTATAATAAAACATGCGTCCACATTAAATGTGTATGTGTAGGTTACTAGAATTGTAAGCTATTTATTTGTTATAGATACTCATTTCTATATTGACAGTAATATATATATATATATAATAGAGCTAAAACTACTTGTATTATCATAATTTAAAATATTAATATAGGTAGTTATTGTATACGTTTATATTGTGTATTCATTTTGTTTTATCAGTATATATAATAATATATTTAAAATATTGATATAAAATGCAGGAAATATATCAAATTTTACCATAACTTTACATATAAAAAGACTATTATATTTTTACAACAATACTGTTATATAATACAATTATATTTTACAACATATACTATACAATGAATATGAATAATACATTAAAAACCTTTAATTGAAAAATATTAAAACTATTTTAATATAAAAACCAAGTCATCAAATATTGATATCAGAGATGCTATAATTTGAAGTTATAAATAGCAAAACATTACAAAATAAAAAATTATTTAGTCCAATTTTTTTCGATTATTCCTGAATTTCTGTTGATTATAATTATCATAAAATGAACTTACTGTCGATAATCAAATGCGAGTTCGGCTATTTTCATTCGTCGCTCGCGGTAAATCTTATCATGGAAACCCTGTTAAAATAAACAGTAGCAATTTATATATTCCGAGAGTATGTCAGTCATGTTTCTATTGATATTTGTTAATATTTATTGATACATTGCCCATGGACTATATAGAGCTTACATTATATTTCCACGAACTGTCGTTATGAATCACGAAATGCAAAGCATCGAGCGATTTAAACAGTGAGCTGAAATATTGTGTGGAAGCCTTGTAATCGCTGGGATTTCTTGTTCCCAATGCAAAAACAATAATCAATTAAAATTTATTTAAGAAACCACTTTTTATTAACTGATTAATATGTTAAGAAACCTATAATAATAATAATAATAATAATAATAGAAACTTAGTTATATCGTTAAATTGATGATTAGTTGTTTAGTTTTTAGTTTGGTATAAATTTAATGTCTTTTTTGCTTCAAATAACTTTCGAAAATAGCTAAACGTATATTATAGTATGGGTTAATAAATAAAACCCAAAGAATTCAAATTTTACATATTTTAAAAAAAATGTCTACTAAGGATTGTTATATTCATTTATTTAAATTCGTATGAATTAATGACAAATCTTCCGCTGCTTCCGCAACCTGAAAACCTCAAAGAGTTGTCATTAATTTCTTTAATTCAAAATCTTCAAAATGCATATAATATTGGTTATATTATAAAGGGTACTGAATATTTATTAAAAGTATAATTATATAATTTTTAAATCAACATTAAACAATTTAAAAACATATGGATAAGGTTATAAATACAGATTATGTAAAGATGATCTATAGTATAATATGTAAACATAGGATTTAAAATGACACTTGAATTCGATTTTTTTTTAATGTAAAAAATTGGTCAACAGTTTAATAATAATAAACTAATCTATAGCATAGTATACGGTAATAACACTTGCTTTTATACTTTTCACAAGTCTATTTATTGCATTTGGTCATTTAAAAATTTTTAAAATCGAAATGGTTCATTGTTCTCGATATAATATATTTTATAATAAGACATTTTTTATATAGTGTAGGATTCTACAAGTTCGGATTTCAATAACAGTTCAAATATACTTTGAATCAATTATTGGAATGTAATATTTGCTAAGTTTATTTGATGAATCAACGCATAGTAATAAAAAAATTATTTTATTTCAAACAAATTTTGTTCATTATTAACAAATGTTCTGGTCAATTTAAATAGTATAGGAAGATTCGATTCGGCCGCACCACTTGACCTTTGACATTTATCCTCCACCTACCCCCTATCCCCCTACGCTTCCCAACTACCTCTACCAGTCTACTCGATAGACTGACAAATAGTTGGATAATATTGGCGATGAATTTTCAGGCGTTCGAATGACGTGGCAAGAAGATGGCGGCTTCATTTCAATTTGGGACAGGATCGTATTAACTTAAGGTTCGAGCCACCAATAAGTACTGCGGAGACCATGAATCCGAGAGCTATCATTATAGTGTTTTATTTAAAATTAACTAAATGCGCTACAAAGGGGTAAAGCTCTGCAACTATTTCAGATTGAACCCGATATAGTGCCGTCAACAGAGGAGGAGGAGGAAGATGATGATGCGACAAGTGTAAATAAGCGGAAAACGCTTGCTGTTGATATGTAAGGACATTTTATTCCTTGATAAATTTAAAGTCATTATAATACTTTAGACACAAGTATTTTTTAACCATTAAGAAGTTAAAATCTATTGCAAAATCGTGTATTTAACAGAGATGTAATATTTTCCATACATAGTATTACATAAAATTAATTAATTAATTACATTAATTTGTCTAATAGTCTAAAATATTATATATAGTATCACCATGTAACGTTAAAATAAGATTCAATTCCTGTTGTACTGTCACCTGGCCAGTCGATAGTTCTCTTGTCAATTTTGTTTACAACAATCTCCTTTTTATTTCCACATAGAGCCACCAACTTGTCACCAGTAAATGTTTTAACAGCATCCACGAATTGTATTTTCACAAGTCCAACCTTCCAGTCTCCATATTCATTCAAAGTGATGAGGTTTTCAAGGTTTGTGCTACATTTTGCCGCTGTTCCATCCTCGTCGTTCACGTTACCTGGTAGTAGAACGAAAAAACCGTCTATATTTCGTTCCAGCGAGTATGTTTTAAGAGGTATCCACTCTGGGTCTTTATATCCTTTCCACTTGACCAGTGCTTCTCAGTTATTTCCTTTTTAACCTATGCGAATAAACTTCTCGATTCGATACGAATTGTCCCTGTTTACCATCAACTGAAGTTCCTGTTTGTAAAACAATCCTCTAATAATTTCCTTTTTATGAACTCATTAGTTCATACGTAACCGGTGAAAACTTGGTATTCATTGAGTTGATGAAAATTCTTCTACTGTCTAATTTGGTAAGTATATTTATGAAATATATGTTTTGCCTTGGACACTTTAACCCGTTCACCAACCTTAAATGCAGGTTTCTTCATCTTTTTATTTTTTCCATCAAACATTTGTAGCCATATATCTGTTTCGTTTTCTTTGGTTACATCACCAGGAGGTTTATTTTTGAGACTTCGATGTGGAGAGTTATTAAAAGTGAACGAGTTTCTAAATAATATTCAACCACTTTTAGGTACCCTGTTTAGTGAGCATGCGCCACACACGATCCTTCAACGTGCGATTAAAACGCTCAATCACTGCCGCTTTCAATCGACTTGCAATACTAAATAGTTAAACTCCAATTGAATTGAGGTATTCACGTACAGGTTTATTTTCAAACTCTTTTCCTGCATCAGTTTGTAAATATTTTGGAATAATTTTACTTGTTGGATATATTTTCTTTAGAAATTTTGCCGTGTCGTCAGCTGCTTTAAGCCGCTTTAAGACGATATTGTTTATTAGGTCCCAGGTGTGATTGAATTGATGTTAAAGGTTTGGATATATTATTTAAGTAAGAGTATTTTTCTTCAGTCAGCCAAACCAATCGTGAATATGCTGATGTACTATGGTCATTATTTTCTAGAAAACAGAGATAATCCAATAGCAGAGACAGCAATGGGTGCAAGAATTTTTACAGAAAAGGGTATTATAGCGGTGGCAGCAATCCTCTCTTCTGACTGTGAACAGATATTTTTTGCTCCCTTTTTATGGACACACTGAGCCATACAATGAATCATGTGCTTACGTTTATTTGAGATGACCATGAAGGTATCTAGGAATGTTTGGAAAATTACCATTCAGTAGGTTGATTGTTATGACCAACAGTTCCTGGATAAAATCAGGATTATAATTCCTCACAATAGCTTTCTTTAACTTTGGATTAGCTTTTGAAAATGGCTTTAGCAGAGCAAATTGTCGCCGAAAAAGCTTGACTGATATTTTGCACATTAATTATTTTACAAAACATTTCCTTTATCTCATGTTTATAATCGTTTAGCCAATATTATGGTTACGTTGAATTGAAATGCAGAGCATGAATCGTCCATGAATAAATAAGTAGTCCAAGTAGTACAAAAAATAGTGCAGCAGTCACAAGTAGGTATCCAATTTTCTTCTCTCATTCCGTAGCCATTATATCGAACAATTGATGTTTTATAACTTTATAACTTGATATGCGCGCTCTTCTGTCATATAATCATATTGTGGGACTTAGTGTGTTAGAATTCGTGTTCTACTTCAAATTTTTTGTGGTGTACTTTGATGAAAATCTAAAAGTAGATAGGAACAGGGACCCTATTTGGTTGCATCATGAAAAGCCGCCTGCAAAAACTTGTTATTCGTCCGTCGACTCAGAAATTCTATATGTGTAACATCTCGAGGATTATTGAAGAGAATCAAATAATTCGTGCTAAGCAAACGAGTCCTGCTATCGCGTCCTTTGACAAAGAGATTCTGAGTAATATTAATGAGGAAAAGTTGCGATGATAAACTATTTTTGTAATTATATTTGTTACCACTTGAGATGACATCGATTCACTCATAAGATCATCAAGTATGGTCACATTCCCACTTTTGATATTGTATAAATTGTCAGGCAACTTTTGATGCATGTTTATTTCTACACTGGAAATCTCCAACTTGAGTTGTTTCAAAACATTTGGTTGTTGAATTCCACAATACCAGTTAATGTGTGTAATTGGTGTCGTGATGTACTTTCAATAGATTCGTAACAGACACCGTCTTTCTGCATTGTGAGGGACCAACAACTGACATTGCATTTCCGATTTCATGGTTATATAGTATCAATATAATGAAAGAAGCGTAGAGTATATTTATTGATAATTTAAATGCATTTTCTTACAAGTGCTTACAGCGCGCAGCATTAGCACCGTGAAAAAGGCAGCCATAGCAGTACTAGTCGAAGAATGACTTGCAACTCCAAATCTGTTTTCAATCGCACGCAAAGTTGAACTTTTCCTACAAAAATACTTCATCTGGTAAAGGAAGGCAATCTTTTCAATAATACAAAATATCATCTCTTCATGTGTACTTTATTTATCATGTGTAATTCTTCTAAATAATACGTAAATTAAGCATTTCTTTCAAAGTAGGACTTGTATGTAACATTCGAATCGGTAAATTCCGTTTGATCATCTTCGCCTTCACTTGAGTCATCACTTGATGTTTCAAGAAGTTGTCGATTCTCTTTATTCTGTTTCGATCTTATTATAATCTCATCAGGTAAGTATAGTCCAAAAGTATAACTACAGAATAATAATCTGTCTTTTACGATTAAAATTAAATAAATATATACAAAATGTACAAGTCTCTGATTATGTTTCACATGATGATGATGATGATGATGGTAATTGAAGGACAATTGCACAAGTCACTCATTATGTTTCACCTGATGATGGTAATTGAGGCGCGATTGTTTGTCGATGTTTCTGAGGAGCATATTTTGAAGAAAAAAGTTGGATAATGTTGGTTACCATATGTAAGGCCGTAATTCACACCCACCCATGCCCTCTTATCCTCGGAGAATGATAAGCTGCGTTTGTTATATTGAAGAGTCGTGATGTTGTGATTTTGTGAAGCAAATCTTGTTTGGTCGGTATTCACTTTTACCTGATCTTCATACGCCTTCATGTAAAAATCATGTTTGAGAATATTCTTGACGAGACACATTTATTTGCACACCCTTTGCTATCTTACGCTCCGATAAGTTTTGCGATCGATAAAAGGCTATAGGTTTTTGTACGAATACATATCCATTTATTTTGATGATTGCCTGCGCACTCGTCTTTCTCACAATCCAATACTAAAGTATATCGACTTGAATAGCTGGGAAGGTCTTTCGGAAAATTAAAAGAGTCCAACAGTCTGTCTTACAACATTCGAGGAAATAACACCTGGTTCACATTGATGTTGGATATTCGTAGAAAAAAAGAATAAGTAACACCTAGCAATATTTCAAATATTCCCCAAGTTCCTTTGAGTACTTCATGAGACTTTCATATCGAAGACAATAAATTATAAGCTTCGAAAGTTCGAGATATGCCATTCGGATGTAAATTGGCTTATCCATCATGGAAGCCTCTTTGCACAAGTGAACTTTGAATAGGTCTTGATTAAATATTGTTGTTGAAAAAAATGAGGCTCGACTTGCCAGAGTTGTCACTTGATCTTCACTGTTAATCAATTTGAAATTCATTCACATTCGAGGATTTTTTAGATTCTTCCCGAACAGAAAGTTATGCTTTTATTTATAGTAATATTTATCAAACTTGTTGACGTTTACTGTTGTACTGGATGTAATCTCGGAAAATTGACTCGTGATAAAACTGCAACGCTCCGTGGATTTTTGATAGCATCTTTCCTTGCTTGACCTAAAACTTAAGCATCCTTCCGTGACAAATGTATGTCTCCTTTTTGTTGTGTGTGAGCAGAAATTTTGTTGTACCCTTGTACTTGAGTCAATTTTTCCGTTTTGAAGAAAGGCTTTTATACTGATCGTTCATGAATGAAGTCAGCCAACTGAATAGATTAACCTCTTTCTTATGTGCGAATAACAGATTCTTATTTCTGATGGCAGATACTCATCCAACCTCGCGTTCGGCTTGCGATAAATTGTTACATGTCAACGTCCTTCAATAGTTCCACTTTGGCTTTCGTCATCTTAAATACAGATTTCCACCACATGCGTTGATACAAAATATACAGGATCCAACTTATCTTCGGTTAAGCTGAGGTTGCGGAATGCCTCAAACACATCCGCCAATTAGTGCACATCTCGTTTTAAACATGCGAGCATATAGTCACCTAAATTCTGACACTTGAATTCACTCCAGGCCTCTTGAGCTCTCGCATAATCATCAAAAAAGGCTTATTGTGGCGGAAGAGTAGGCTCTGTCATTGTCTCGGTCGAATAAAAATATGCACAAGAAAACACATCTTTCGCAGTTATTGGGGAATCAGGATCAGAAGCCGGAATATCTCGACAGCTTTGTTTGAGGTCAGTTGAAGCGATATTTCTAATGAGATTCTCTAGTGAGTCGCACATAAACTGCACACTGCCAGTCAGTGCCATTTATATTTTTTGAAAGCGGAATGACACCCAGCTTCCATTCATTAATCTTTCCTATAGCCGCTTGGCAGTCAACTTAGGAATCATAATTTTTAAAATGACGGAAGAATATTTGCAAAACAATTTAATCAAGTCGCATTTTGGTGTTGCAATCCTGACAGGCGGCAACTCTGTATCAACCTTGTAAGATGGTCATGTTCCGCCACTTTAAATTCTTGCCATTTCTAAATTCTTCATGACATATGTAACACCTACTGGCTCTAGTGTGGGCCTGATTTTCTCCTTCACTATTACAGACAACTTTTTGAAAAATAATGGTCCTAGTTCCACTGGTAGACGTCTCTACCCCACTGTTCGAGCATTTGCATGGCATCAATTATATAGCTATCACCAACTAAATGTCTGTAGCCGAAATTTATTGGAGCAGCTTTAAGTTCGGGGTGAGGTACGAGCACTATTCCAAAAGCAGCCGTCTGATGTTCGACATCTCCAACAGTATTTTTGTTAAAGGTGCACTCAATATCCGCATACACAACATATTGTAGCCGTTGACATAATCCCAAATTAGTGAACCCCTTATGTGTATTTTTTAACGGGAGACGCATGATTGCCTGCTCTGAGTAACACAGATCGCGATGATCATCAAGCAGTATTTCGGTAGTGAATGGTTGAAGACATCGTTCACAAAATTTATTTAGGTGAGCCCAGCTAGAATGGGCTTTCTCTTGCGAGATCTGATTAATTGGTTTAAATTTACTATGGGTAGCTAATGAGCCGATGACGATTTGCTTGCAGCTCTGAGCACTTGTACTAGGTGGCTATTGTTTTCCTCATCCCACTCGAGCAAATTTAAATAAATGCCAGGATTATATTGTTCAAAGGGGATAAAACTCGAGCATTAACAGGTGACACAATTCCTGTCCAATTGTACTTGGCTTCGTGAGTATTGTACTTTTGATGTCTATATGGCAAATTCTTCTTAAATTCATGAGAATGTAGACAGGCGAGAACAAAAACTTAAAATTTATTCGACTTAGAAGTGTAGCATTATCTGCTTTACTCCTATAATTAGGTGTTCAAAAGTATTTAGTTGCACGCACGTCCATGTCTAAATAATTAACTCCAATGTCGTTCAGTTACTTCCGCCTTGAACAAAATGCTCCAGTTTTGCGATTAGTGCGCTAATAATTTCAGAAATACAATCCAGAGTGAGAAGAGTCTTTACCATCTGAATCCAGCTGAGCGGTTCTGACCTCTAGGATCAGGTGCACTTTACGCTCATCTCGAATAGTAGCCAATCGCTGAGATATTGTAGAATCAAAATGTGAACTGCGTTGTCCACATTTAAATGTGTTTATAGACGTTGGTGAAGCAGACGTTATTTGTCCTGAAGTGCAAAGAATTTGGACGTCATTAACAATATCACTTGTGTGGGCAGATTTATCTAAATCGTCCGTATCAGAAACAGTATCGATACATATATTTTGCGTCTTAGCCACTTCATTGGTGATGTTATTGCTTACATCCTGCAATGTTTCAATGGAAGGATTAATCACATCATGATAGCGACAGTTCCGCAACTAATCGATGACATCTTGTCTAAATTCCGCGTTGCTTGTGTGGATAGGAGGATTAATAAAATCATTGTTTAATACTGTATTAGTTGGTTCGGATAACAACCATGCCAAAAATTCTGACTTGGAATCCATCTGATCAACCCACAATTGATCAATCCCCTGTGGCTCGGATGCTGCAATGGATGTGTCGTGTAAATTTGAACTAGGGATTCAATAACATCATTTGTTTCCGGAAAAATAAGAGACCAAAATACCGTCTCATAATCCACCTGTTAATTATACTTAATGTGCTATAATTAATCAGTTCCGTTAATTGCATAGTTGCTTGAAGTCGGATAGTTTAAAAACCAAAAAACATGTATAGTTGGATAGTATAGAAGTTTTGATTGTTGTTGGTATTTAATTATATTTAGTGTATGCACAGAAAGTGTATTTGTATATATTTATCTTCAGTTTAATTTTTAATAATTAGCTGAGGTAAAGGAAACGCAACTGATGTTTTTATATGCATGTATTCAAATTACCAATAACTATTATACTAGAAGAAAGTTGTGTATATCCCTTGGCAGCATAGTAATTAAGAAAAACAGATATAAACCGGAGCTGCGAAATAGATGTTATATATATATATATGTTATACATATACTACTCACTAAATTTTTCTCTGTAAATTAGTATTTACATTTCAATTATAATATAATAGGGCCACCATTTCCACTGAGATATAGTGGCAAGATAGCTTTAATGTTATATAATCAGCATTTAATTATGTTTTAATTAAAAATAATACATATGAATTGATAAAAATAAAACTTTAAGAAATAGATTGTGTAATCGTTATAAAATTAACATATTTCAATATCAAAAAGTACAGCACAAAATATCTTAGTTATTAAATTTTTAACATTTCAACCGAAAACAAAGTTTTGAAATTTTAATAAAATTATTTGTTTTGTAAAATTTTAGTTTTCTTAATTAAATTAAAAATATATAAAAATCATTTTTCACAGATTTACCGGATGGTCCGTTGTCATTTCAGGCTGAAATTTTATAACGAGATGATTACATTTGTCCAGATCGGAAGTTCGCATTGGAAACCAATGATCTGAAAACATTGAAAATTATATTAAAAACGACAGAGAATGTTTAAAATTAAAATGATTTTTGGACATTACAATTATTTTATTACATATTTAATACAACAATCTAATAATCATGAACAATTCTGTATTATTCTACGTGCAGTAATATCTACATAAGTATATAAATAAGTATATACATAAATAAGTATGTAAATAAGTATACATTGTATACATAAATATGTATGAAAATAAATAAGTATGTAAATAAGTATATACATAAATAAGTATGTAAATTAGTATGTAAATAAGTACATAAATAAGAATATAAATAAGTATATAGACATGGCAACATTTAATTTATAAATAATTATTTTAAATTAAATTAGAAAATAAATTATAAATCGTTATGCAAAAATCTTTAGTAAATTATATTAAATTAACCCCAACTCCCATTTTTTTTAAATAAGATTTTCGGACTCTCGGTCAAAAACATAAATTTTTAAATTTTGACTCTTCCCATTTTTAAAATATTTAACCCAGACCATTTAAAAAAATACTAAAAAAGCTCTAAGCAAAAAACTATTTTTTTTAAATGTTTACCCCCTATTTTCTTATTATAGACATGCTTTCGTAGAAAAATATCATTCTGCTAACGTCTCTTGGCGCAAATGGTCGTATTTGTAATTGCTCTCGGGATTTATCTTTTTTTGCTATCCAGTCAACATTTCTTTTCTTTTATATATGTAAATACCAATTCGACAATATTTCTGATATTTCAAGTAGTAAAGATGACAACAGGGATATGTCAGAGGTGGAAGAGGAGGAAATGAGCGAGGATGAAATTCTATCACAGAGCAGGTTGGCATAATTTTCCAACGCTGCCAACTTCGTCATCGCTACCAACATCACCGTCTATCCAGAATAATACTTTGATAGATCGATTATGAACATGTCCCTATCCCGATATGACTACCGTATAATGAGATTGATCCTCTCGCCAAAATATTACATGACACATTTATCAAGAAATCTGACTCCAATCTAATCGATAAATTGTGTACACGTATATTTTCTGATCCTATTGCAGATTTATCAAATAGTGTCAGTGATCCTCCCTCCAAAATATTAGATGATACAAACAACATGGAATCTGACATACATTTACCTGACACACCCAATCAAACTACAGCAGTGCAGTATCAAGTGATGCGATTGTCAAAATCTCCCTGTCCACATATTGCATGGTGCAAGCAATAATATTCCCGAAAAAGTTCCCTAGACGACAGATATATTTATTGATTTGGTTTCAGAAAACTTAGAGACATTAACATACACACTGAAAACCTGGAGTGCATCATTTGATTTAAAAAAGTGCATCCACAGCTGTCCGGCGCTGGATACATCAGTGCATCACCAGGGTAAATATTATGCATCAACTGGATTCACCTCTGGATGCACCAGTGCATCAAGCGCCGGACCGCTATGTATGCACTTTTTTGCATCAATACTGCATCATTAAGATTTCATAAATACGTCAACAGAATGCACCTCTGGGTGCACCAATACATTATTCGCGGACCGCTGCGGATGCATTTTAATGCATCAATACTGAATCATAGAGATTTCATAAAAACATGAACTTAATGCATCATCGTAATGAACATAAATGATCTAGATGCATCTATATTACACCAAAATTAATCTAAAAAAATTGAAATTACGCTTCACAGGACATTTTAAAAGATTCAATATATATAAAAATACATCACCTAAAATTAATACTGAAAGTTACATCCCTATTAGAGCTTATAATTTGTATATTTTATTATTTAAAATAAAAATTCTCACAATATAAAAAAATATAATATAAAAGATATAATATATAATATATAATATATCTAAATTAAAAGGACAGAAATGTTAAACATGTGTATGTACACATAATGTTAGGATGAAATTCACTATAAAATCGTATTTAAAAGGTATGTATAGAAATAAATTTATCTGCATGATGTACAATGATCTTATAGCAGTCGAACATATAATCTAATGTTACTAAAATATTATAAAAGGAATATTTTTTTAAATACAAAATAATGATTAAAAAAGTGACAACAGTAAAATAATCAATGTAGTAAAACAGTTTAAAATATACAGGCAACAAATTATATTGTATAGACAACTTACGGGTATGAAAATTGTATGAATATTTATATACTATTAAATTTAATTAAAAAAATATATATAACAATAATGTTTTGTTACTTATTTACATTAAATGTATTAAAATAAAACGATTTTCTATTGACAAAAATTAACAACGCAATGCATATGAAATCAATGAGTGAAATCTCTATGTGGACCATAAAATGAATAATACTGGTATACAGACCTTCACTTATGCAATTTGCCGTACAGTACATAATGTTAGTGTAATTATATATTTCATTGTTATAAAGGTATCAAATTTATATTCTTTATTAGGTGCATTTAATTGTTATTATACTAATTATTATTACATACAGACAATCATACATTTATATATATATAGGCCTATATACAATTAATTAATAACGAAATAAAATCAATTAATCAATCAATTATGTTATACATTTTTCAGATTGAAGCGGTTGATAACATTTATTCTCCAATGTATCACTAACGATTGATGACACGCAGATGAATGGAGGACTTCACATGTTTCCCCATCGTGATTATTTCAATAATCTTCTTCTGTTTGGCGAGAACTCAAAACAGGGTCAACTGTTTTCCTCAGTATATATAAAATATGATGAAGCCAACATCGATGAGTCTGCAACACAGATGTTGCGAAAAGACGTAGATACTTTACAAATACCGGAAATATAGCTGAATTATACGGACCGAGTTGTTTGGATATGCTTACACAAGGAAGTTATATACTGACTCAAATAGATATTCGACTCCGATTTGACCGCATTAAACCAGAGTTCTGTCTTTAACTATATGGGAACGGGAATTTCAAAACTGGAATAATTATAATTGAAGAATCAATTCTTTACGTTCGTCGTATTAATATAAAGTGTGCTGTGCTAAGCATTAACGATGCGGCGCTGAGACATCAAAATGCAATCTATCCTATCGAGAAGACTGAAATGCTGTTATATACTACCACATCCAAATTCTCTTAGAGGAAAAAAATTTCCGCGGTCAATTGCCAAAGTTTCATATTGTCGGTATGGTTACTAACACGGCATACAATAATGATTGGGCAACAAACCCGTTAAATTTTCAACATTTTAATGTCACTCATGTGGCTCCTTATAGGGAAGATAAATATGTGACAGAAAAACCGTTTACACCAGACTTTGAAGGCAACTTTTTCACTCGTGATTATGTTAATTTGTTTTGTAGTTTGGAAAAATTTAATTTGATCGACTATATTGGCATCGAGCAGGCAGCTTTTGGTGCTGAATATACTCTTTTCGGGTTTAATATGAAGCCGGACCTACATATGACGGAATACGCACAACCCTACCATGACGGCTATCTTCGTCTGAAACTGACATTTGCAAAGGGCCTGGAAAACGCTATAAACGTAATTGTTATGACGATTTGCGATGGAAAGGTGGACGTGACTCACAACAGAAACGTCATTACAAACTTCAAGACTTGAGATGATTACGGGTAATTATATGACGCAGCTTGTTGTCGCGCGACTGTCTACTCCAATCTCTATTTAATTTTGTCTACTCTGTGAACAAACTTCCCTACATTGGACGTTTGCGGCATCATGCAATACTGTATTCTAAACTACTCTGTTTTATTGTGAACACTGATACAAACAATTTATCTGATCAACACTGGTTAGCGATTTATATTGATCATGACAATATTTGTGAAGTTTTTTTATAGTTATGGACGCCTGCCTTCTGCACACATTCAGCGTTGCAAGGTTGGTTTAACATAAACACAAGGTTTTGGTATTATTTAAAGGATTGTATACAAATTATTTTATCTAACCAATGTGGTGCATTTTGTCACTATTATCTATTTTACAAAATAAGAAGTAAATCTCTCATGGACATTTCGTCTGTTTTTGATCGTGAATTTCTTGAAAATAATGATCTTATTGTAAAACTTTTTCTAAGTTTTCTAACCAATAGTGTCGGACTGTGTGTTACTGCTCCTCAAAAGACACAACTGTAGTAGTGAAGTGTTTAATCTTATTGCAATGTTCTTGTTATTCACCCTCATTGTTGCACTTCCCCTTAATAAAGAAGAGTAATAATAATATATTATTTTTATGTTTTAATTATATCTGGTTAATTAATATGTGGTTATTAACACTCTATGTACAATATTACTTATTCGGAAATAGCGTTAAAACTTACAAATACAACGTAATCCATTCAGAAATGGTAAGAAACATTGTCTCTGCATGATGCCTCATAATAACGACTTTTCCAGTATAATAATAATTGAATAGCAGGAAATAGTTCTGATTCGTACAATAAACCGGGTTGAAATGTATCCATTACAAATTGATATAAGTTGATTGAATTCACGATTAGTTGAAGCACAACAGATCTATAATTTTCGATGCGAAACAGTCAAATCGCAAATGTCCAAAATATTTAATAAATTCTCGCAGATTGTTGCAGTGGCTTCCGAATCATTGTTCGAATTTTGCTTCCTTTAAAAAATAAAGTGGTTGAATTATTGTGAGGTAACCGAACCATTTGAGGACGTCTAGGATTAATTTTAACATCATAGTCAAACACAAGTAAAAGCATATAAATAATGCCAAGTGTCATTTTCTTCAGATGTTGTGATTCTCCGTCAATTATTCGGTTTACTACACGATACGTCTGCTCCATATTAAGTTTGTGCTAGCAATGCTTTATATTTTATTTACTTCGGTTTCAGATTAAATGTTGCTGATTGGTTAATTATGTTTTTATCTTATCTTTTGTAAGGTGTGGGATTTGAACCCATGCGGTTCAATGGATCCAGTAGATGTTAAAACTTCCGCCTTAACAACTAGCTCACCTGACTTGTAAAAAAAATTGTGCTATTATTACTTTAGATGAATATTTTATTACAAACATAATTTAGCGATGTCAATTCTTACCGCGATGTCTCAAACGGATGGACAACTATACTTTCTCTCGTATGTAACTGATTAATTGCTAAAGGTTTTCTATTCCACGGAAATGTTTTTACTAAAAAACTTTATATTTCAAATCACTTGATAGACTACTTTAACATGCAATTACTGTGGAAAATATCTTGGGTTCTTCCTAAATTGGATACTGCTTGTGTAATTTCACGGAATTATTGCAGTAAATCGTCTCAAGAGGCTTTGATATACATATTCGTAGTCAGATTCTACCAAACATAGAAGACTGTATTGGAGCAATGATCAGACTTAAATCAGTTAATAAAGCGTAAGATTATATGGCTGACATAGCTGAAAAATGTGAACCGACTCATATTAGATTGTCATTAAGCAAACCTGGATTTATCGATCTCAAAGAGCCCACCTTTGAGCCAGTTTACAACAAATAATCGTTACTGGTACAAGTAATATTTACTTGTCTAAGAAATGTAACTAGCTGTGTAAAATATTATGCATCTGACCATGATACTGATTTTTGTTAATGGTGAATGGCCGCTTTATATCACAGAGGCAATGAACTCGGAAATTAAAAGGGATAAAGTGATGTATAAACTTATCTCTGATTGACTTCATCTAGAAGTGTAATATAATAATTGTAACAAAGATCTGTGCGAAATAATGTCAATCGATTAATACTATGCTTTTGTACTTATACCACGATTAAATATCTATTAAATACGCACCTTTGCACTAAATTTTGATTTAATAATGGTTAAGCAATTTTTGTAAAGGAATAAAAATGTATAAGTAAGAACAGAGATTGGAACCCTGGACCAACATATCAAAAGCATGCCGTTCTACAACTGAGCTATCAGGACACATGTTGAATGTTAGACATAAGTCTTATTTTAATGGTTAAAGTAGAACATAATTTCTGTAAATAATATATTTTTTAAGTTAACATTTTTACATCACAAATAGAACTTTAATAATCAATTTGTAGTGCAGGACACTAACATTTTTCACATAACTTCGTTCCACACCTTCCTGGACATAAGATCCATTCTTTTTCAAAGTCTCTAAAATGAATTAAATTTAAAGTAGTTAAATAAAATTGGTCTATTAATAGGAATGTGTCATATTCATTTACATTAAAAGCGACTATCAAAAAATGTATACTTAAGCAAATTAATATATTTGAAGTAAAGTTGCCACTGGCTTTGCCTTCTTGTAACGTATTTGATAAATTCTGAAGAGCACGACATGTTTGAAATTCTTGTTGCCTTGGTCACCACAGAACAGATTCTGAACACGAGTTGGTACGACCCTTGTCCGAACTGAAATGGCGCTGCTGTCTTTTTACCGCGCCAATCAAAAGCTTCAAAGTCCAAATCCAATTTTTACCATGCAGTCTGTCATTCTTCGGAGTAGGTGGGTCTCACTTTTGCACCACTGACGTTTGCGGAGAGTTGTGTCAGTCCTTCTTTAACCTTGGTTTTGAATAATTGTATTGCCTCGAAAAACACGCAGTAATCACACTTGTCAATAGGTAGAACGCCATGATCCCGAGTGTAGAGAACTAATTTATTCTCTAAAATGCGGATCTCATAAACATTTGCGTATTTGACTGGTCCCACAATGTCCTTATCGCATCATTCATTGCTCCTTTCTTGGCGAGTCCATTAGAAAATTGATTAGCGTTTCCAATTGTAACATTTTTCAAACTATTTATCATGTCCGCAACATCCATCACAATTTTAGACATCTCGAGAGTAAAATTATTTTTAAAAATTCTAAGTCCGGAAATAGAAAACCGACCGTTCGTTTCGTGAGCAGGAAAAATAATTAATTTTAGCTACGAAAGCTTATCTATTTATACTTTTTCTGAAAATAAGATGGGGAAGGGGTCAAAATTAAAATAATAAAATAAGGGGGGGGGTTTAATACTTTTATTTTAAAAAGGGGTGGGTCCATTTTTTTTAATGATGGGGTATGATCAAAGGTCATGGTCAAAGGTCAAAATGTTAATTGGTGGGGCAGAATCCACCCTTCCTATACTACTTAAAGGCTAAACGAACAATACAATATGAAACACCAAATACACAACAGAGAATTTTAGTAAATTAAGCTTGAACATTGTTTTTATTATAACAATTTTTAAATTTTCTTTGAAAACAACTTGATCAGTTTCAATCTCTGTGCTATTTTAAAACTATTAGATCTCATGTTTTTTATAAAGAGTTGAATTGACATGGAATGAAATATTCTATTGTTCTTATTTTGTTAATTTGTATGTGTTCATGAACACTTTATACAAATGTATTTTATTATAAATAAATTTTAATATTATATTGTAAATTTAGTTTCTATATAACTGATATAAATGTTATTGTTGTTCATTAGATACATTTAGAAAACTGAAAAATTATATTTTAAAATATACTAAAAAGTTGTTGACAAATAAATATATAAATATTATTATAGATTTAGTTTTCGACCCTGTGATCACAACATACTTCATTTTATGCCCATTGAGCAAGTTTATTGCGCTCCAAGATGCAGCATGTTTACATTTGGCAGTTGTTAATTGCGTTCTGAATAGCAGAAAATACATTGTCAACATGTTGTTACGATCTTTTTATGTACACTTTCCAGTATATCAGAATAAAAGCAAAATCGCTACTTCAATTACTCAGCTGACAATATTCTGGTATTGGTCTGTGGAATAGAATTGTGGAAAGTTTTTGCATTTTTAAAACCTCTTTATGAAGTTTTGTTTGTATTTTGGATTTTTTAGATCAGCCCAAGCCCACTGAGAAAGAGGTGAAGGTTTCTAATGCTTATGCCGTCGCAAAGATCGTGTATGATGTTTTAGTCGATGACGAGGACCTTGAAGATATTACCATAACCTGATTGATAATATTCAGTGCAGTGCAGCAGCTCAATGACACAAATACAAAGACGGGGCAGACTCAATTATAAGGTATGCGTTTGAGTACAACAACTTGTCATACCGACCATTTTTGAAAATATGGTTGTACACAAGTACAGTACAATATATGCTTTTTCGTAGACTGTAGAAACCGTTACACAATTTACTATATTTGGTAATTAACTATATGAACATTTTGAAATTATAAAATTATAAAATTTAAGCATCCTAATTATAGGGCCTATGTGAATAGATTACACAGCTGGTACTGGGACATATGCATATATATGATGTACAAGTTGAAATTAATCTAATCTACTCAGCTATGTAATCATGATAAAGGTAATTATGTACAAAATATATAATTATAGAAATATTTATACCTATTCCATGTCACCAATGAGTATGTCACACCCGAAAATTAAAACAACGTTTTATTGTTTAGCTTATAAATTACTGACATAAATTTCATACAGATTCTAGCCATTTTCTGCTTGATTTTGAATTATCTATTTAAAACAAAATTATTTACTCTAGTTGTAATGATATTTACATTATAACTAAACATACATTATAATTAAGTTAATATTTAGTTGATCTATTAATTTACCTTCAAATGACGAATTCTCCTTCCCATTAACAACTTCCTCCACATTCTCCAACATCTCAATACGCTCCAACAAAGGAGCGCGACAGTTTTTAGCCAAGCGCAACACCAAAAGAAGGTCGATGGAGTGATCAATGTTTCCTGCAGAATTGGGCGATTTACGAGTTTCCATGTGTACGAAGTCGTATTGAAATGTCTAGAATAAATAAAATTATAGCTTTTAATTATGACCATATCTTGAACTATAAGTATACCTTAATATACTTATCAACATATCAAAAGTATCCAAATATCTAGAAGGACTTATCTATTTTATAGGTATAAACATGTTTTAAAACGTTTAAATTTAAAATGTCATTATGAATTACGCAGGATTCACACCAAATGTAGCTCGGCGACAAGTCGTTTTGTAGTTTGTAGCTTGTTGCTTTGTATTTTGCAGTTTGTAGATTGCCAATTGGCCCATTTTTAAACTACACACTAAAGAAATTAAATTAATTAATTCACCAGCTACAAATATTTTTGTAACTGAGCTACACTTGTAGCTTGGGTTTTCACACCGAGATTCGAAGTAGGTTAACTACAAAACTACTAAGCCCGCTAGTAAACTACAAAAGTAATTGTAGCTAGCTACAAAACTGGATAAACGCTTTTAGCTAGCTACAAAACTAGATAAACACTTATAGCTAGCTACAAAACTATATAAACACTTGTAGTTAGCTACAAAACTAAATAAACATTTTTAGCTAGCTACAAAATTAAATAGACACTTGTAGCTAGCTACAAAACTACTATCAGTATGAACCTAGCTATAATCAGTTATGTGATAATTTATATTACAATTAACGCGCTTTATTAAACGAAATAATCTATCTTTAAAGAAAAATAATAATTGGGTTTGATAGATGTAAATATCACACTACTGATTCAATGTTGTTTAAAGATACACCATAACATAGGTAATTATTTAAATTAATAATATCATTTAGCAAAAAAATATTTGCAACATATTTTGTGTTACATTTTTATGGGTCATACAGTTTAGCACATGGTAACACAGTTTAACACATGGTCACTTAATTTACAATAATTTATCTAAATTATTTAAAGATATTCGATAAAAAAAGTTAGCGATAACATAACAAACGCTTTTATTATTATGAAAATAGTGTGTTTTTGGACATTTAATTGTTCGTTTGGCAAAACGAGCTTTATTACAAAAATATGTTGTTATTATTTTACAGAAAAAATATGATCTAATAGTAACTTATGATTTTATTTTAATATTATTTGCTACATTATTAACAATTAAACATTATTATGAAGTATTATAATTTTTAAGTATTTTTTTATATGTGAATTAAATAAAGACTTTAGGTTATTTTTATTAATTAATATCCAATGGTTATTCAAAGATAATTTTTTTAATAATACTTCTGAGCAATTAATGACGTTATAAAATGTTAATCGATTAATTAAATTCAACAAAATTCCACGAAAATCTTTATAAATTAATATTGATACATATTGTCACAAAAATATTTCACAACATGAAAATGTAAATGAAAGTTCAAAATAATACGTAACTGTATCCAACATACACAACCATTTTCTTAACATTCCTGAACATAAAAGTAGCCAATGTTGAAATATGTCAGCTCAATATAATGTACACTTTTTGCACTACAAATGATAAAACTATTTTTAACCTTGCCCACTCCCTTTGCCGTTCTACGTTTTTCTATGATGCGTGACTTTGAAACACAATATGTAAATTCCACTCAATGTACTTAGCATTCTGCTTTGAATCATTGATTTACTTCGTGTATATAAAATATTACCACTATTCTATATAATATATAAGTTATAAAAAAATATTTTACTTATAAATATTAGCTTGAAATCTATAAATAATAGTATAAGTATATATAACATCCTATAAATGATTGATTGACACGAACAATAATAAAATAGAAAAATTAAAGAAGAATAATATTACTAAATAAATAATAAGAGAAATTTAATGAATATACCAAGTTTATCACAGTCTGCATATTGACAGCGTAGAACTTTTAATAAATAAATAGAAATAATATTTATTTTAGTATAGGTATTATTATTTGATTTGTGTTTACCAGTTTATAGTTTTAGTTTATACATGACTTATGTCACAACTTTCCTAATGGAATGCTTTTTTAAACATTAATGTCCTGAGATAACATTTTTCCAGATCAAATTTATTATCTTAATCAGTCAGTGGATATGAACAACAGTGACGGTAAACTTATTTATGTCCATCGTATCTTTTTCAGCCTTTCTGACGCCAAATTATAAAGATTTGATCACGTCTGTCTTTACCCAAATAGTATAAAACTTTTCTGAATAATTCGGACTTCGCTGCGCCATTTCCGGACAGGCTTTTAAACATTTGCCCTACCCGGATATTAATTGTAAAAGCATTGCTCTGTAATCCGGTGAAATGGAAGATCTCATGCGTTATCGACAGCCTCCTTGGCCACTTAAGATGTCATTATAAAAGTGGAGCTACCGGATGTGTACTCAACATTGTCGAGACTGAATAGGGGAAATAAACCTCCTCGCTCTCTCCACTAAACAATAATGGAATTTCTAATTTTAATATATAGGACTTATTGGTTGGTGGCAAGTGCGCAGTTGTTAACTTTTTTCTTTTGGAGAAAAAAACAATATAGAATATATCGATCTATATTTAGAAGTTTTAATTCCCTGTTGCTTGTATATTCCAATCAGACTTTTTCTTTATTCTATATGGATAAAAATAAATTCACTGTGCTTCCAACACACATCAAATAAGAAATTAATTTATAATATATATAATAATCTTTATTCACAAATGCGTAAATACATTTATTGTTATTAAAAACATATTTCAATAGATTGAATATTTTGTTAAACTGTAAATATTAAATGTTTTGATACTTCAGAAAGACACCCTTCCAACAATTAGTAGATTTTTATTTAGATATTGTTCTAAATCAGACTTACGTAAGTTGATGTAATAAGCGTAATACATAAATAACACAACAATTTTCCTACTTGGTTTATTTTATTTGTATTATTTTTTTCTTTAATATTCAAGATGTATTAGGTTTTATATAGGACAACTGCGCCGAGGAAAATATTAACTAAAAAAACTAAATAAAATGTTGTGGCGTCCGTCCAGTAACGAATACACTATTAAATTATTATTTCACTATAACAATTGTAACACTTTCAAGCCAGTCGCAAAATTATCCTAATGTTATATATGTATAGATACTATGCATGGTGTTAAGAAGATGTTATTTGCTAACTTGAATACAATTAATAAACAGTAGTTATAGGTAAGTCAGAGATTGTGTGCTTCTATCATATTGAATAATTATTTGTTTTTGAATTAATATCAAGTATATTTGTGTTTATTTTAGTCGTATTTTTTAAATTTTATTTTTAGTCATATAATTACAACAGTTAAAACATATATTGTTTGGAAAAGAAGGTTAACTTTAAAATAATTAAAATAAGTTATTTTGGTCAAAAACCAATATATGAACAAATTTGTCATTTTGGATACCGACAACATCGCATCGTACATTGTAATGTAAATTGAAATTCAAATGTAAATAAAAAACGTAATATTTTACCGAAAAATGTTTTGTACCGAGGACTATTTTTTTAAAATTAAAAATAAAAAGTCTATATAATAACTACAAAAACAATAAGTACATCATATTTATACTTTTTAAAAGCGTTTAAAATCGTATTTAAAATTAAAATGAAATTGTATTTAAAAATATGTTTTGTATTTACATTTGAATTTCAATTTACATTACAATGTACGATTTTAATTAAATTTTGTAAAATGAGATAAATGCACACATCATATACAAAACAACACAGTAAAACCTTTGATATTTCACATTTAGACACATTTTGATAACCATATTTTCTTACATAAACGTGTAAATATTTTCGGTTTTTAATAAAGCGGCATGTATGTAAATAAATTATAACTGAAAAAATATATAAGTGTTTCTGACAGGGTACTTTTAAAGAACGAAAGCATTTGAAAGTTAAAAAGTAAAGTCTTTAAAAGTAAAGTTAAATATTTTCGTCGCAAAAAGACCACTTAATAAGAATGAAGAAAGTTGCTATATTTATACACAAATTCAATTGACAGACAAATTATTAAGACATATAATATATGCGACACTAATATTAGTACTATGTATACCCCGTTTTTGTTTTGACTATACTACATCTATATATGTTCTGTTCAATACACGACTTTGCAATATATTTTGACTTCTTAATAGTTAAAGCCTGCCGCTCTACAAGTGAGCTATTCGGACACATACTGAATATTATTTATAAGTCTCGTTTTAATTGTTAATGTAGAAAAACAATTCGTGTAAATGAAATATATTCTCAAAAGTTATTAATTTTACATCAATAATCCATCGGTAGTGCAGGACACCAAAATTTTTCACAAACTTGACAATGCATAGCAGTGCTCAAAATAAGGTTTTTAAAATACGTTGCCCGTACATCTCATTTCAGATTGCCCGTAAATGAAAAATGTTGCCCATAACAATCGAAAAATAAAACTTAAATAAATCCCAAATAAATATATGTGTTTATAATGTGTACACGTATAATGTGTAACGTGAACAATAATCACGTAATCCTTCATTTGTAAAACATCAGTATTAATACATTATTGATATTGTGTAACTTTTATGTCATGGCATACACACTCACAATTGCAAAAGAATAGAATATAATAGACTAGCATAGAATTTGGCAACGCATTTTGATGTAGAGCTTTTTTGCATTGTTTTTCAACAAAAACGAATAGTAAATTTACTTTCATTTGCTTATTTTTGAAGGAAAAGATAATGTGACAATGTTTGTTAATTTAAGTAATTTCTAATATTTCTTTATAACACTTGCATATATTTGTGTACACCTCATTCCACTTGACTTATCACAGCAACAGTATAAGGCTACATGTATATCTTTTTAATTTTCGATCAATGATGACGGACTTGATATGCAAAACGACCAATTGAATTATCCGTTTGAAAGTTAAGTTTGAGTTAGTGCATACAATATCCTATGACTGTTATAAATTATTTGATCTGTGAGAAATGAATACATTCTCCATTATTATTTGAAACGTCGCGATTAGTGTGTTAAATAATTCCGTAATTATAGAAAAATGTTGACAGAAATATAATGAAACAAAATAATCGATTCCTATAAATCTCCTGATAGCACATTTTTCAATGCTAAACTGAGAATCAATTTAATAAATAGTAAATAGTTTAAAAAAAGGTCTGTTCCTTCTCTCAGTTTGTTGACATCTATATTTTTAGAAGTGTCCCTTCCCTCAATTTGTTGATATATATATATGTTGAGAAGTGTCCCTTCCCTCAATTTGTTGATATCTATATGTTGAGAAGTGTCCCTTCCCTCAATTTGTTGATATCTATATGTTGAGAAGTGTCCCTTCCATAAGTTTGTTGGTAACTATATGTTGAGAAGTCTCCCTTCCCTCAATTTGTTGATATCTATATGTTGAGAAGTGTCCCTTCCATAAGTTTTTTGGTAACTATATGTTGAGAAGTGTCTTTTCCCTCAGTTTGTTGACATCTACATGTTTAAAAATATTTCTTTCCTCCAGTTATTGATATCTATATGTTGATAAGTGTCCCTTCCCTGAATTTGTTGATATCTATATTGTATAGAATTGTATATGTTGAGAATAGATTTTAATTTAGTTTGCTATTTTGTAAATATTGTTTAATATTTATGTATTAAAAGTTTTAAAAATGAGATGATAGAACAATACAAGGTCAACATTTTAGACAATTGTTCTTCATTTACACGCAAGAAAGAAGAAAAAAATTTAAGAAATTATTTCAATATTTTTTGAATGAAATATATATTTTTTTAATTACTTGATGACATATTATAATCATAAATAAATAATTATTTATGAAAGTGTGCACAATTGGATTGAGTCAACACAATTTTTTATTTTGTTTCTATTCTTTAGGGATAACAAGTAAAGGGTTAAGACGATTACTTTTTTGCTAATATTTTACTAATAGTTACCCAGACTTTGATTAAATATTTGAATAACGTTCACCCAAAATAACTTTTCATCTTTCATAATAGTTGTTATATATTAATATAATTATTTAATGTGCCATATTTGAAAACAAGTCGCTTTACTTAATCTTTAAATTTAATTTAATGTTTCGCTTTATTGTTAACTTCATGACTATTTGTATTAATATATGTATTTATTTATTTACATATTATAAATATTTTACCCTTCTAAGTATCAATAATTTTTTGTAGGAGACTGTCACATACTCTTTTTCTTTCCCATCTTCGTGTCCAGCAAGCCAACATATTTTTTTTCAGTCTTTTTCTATTGTCCACTATCTCTTTCTCGCCTTACTGCTATCTTCATTGTTCACATTAATCATTCTATATAATTTTTATTTCAATCATTTTATCATTTTATTACAAACATTCCGTTATGTGTTTATAAATAAATGTACAACTATAAATATAGGTATATGTCTGATACTACAAATTGCACATACATTTTTATTTCTATGTATATTCTTACTATGCTATTCATATACATTATTAAACGTCACTGAAAATGTCAATATTTTCACAAATATAATACAAAATATAGCAATTTGTTTTCAAAATAAGTTTAATAAATGGCGAGAATGTATAATAAGTACATATTTGATTTCATGAAAATCTGTATTCAGTTCAGGCACAGCTATACTTACCTCAAGCAGGTGTGTATTCCCCTCGAAATAAGCAGCGTGGACTGAGTTTTTAACCCGTCAGGCGCCATGTTGGCCCAATATTTCCAGTGATATTGTCCGCTTGTTTGAAGAGTAAAACACATCCATCCGTTTTTCCTGATCGACATGTTCCCACCTCTAGGCTGAGAGGCTGCTTGTCTCCCTGACAACCGTCAATTATTCAACATCCTCACTGAAGTTGTTGCAGTCCATGAGCGCCAGCTTACCATTAGAGTTAGGCAATGTAGTAAATTCATTATTTATAGAACGACATCCTTGTATATTATATTGTCGCCAAGTGGGAAACTTGAATGTAAATATTGTGAATGTCTCCAAAAAATATAATATTCAACATTTTTTGTTCACAGTTTTGTTTCCTTTTTCAACCCATCTCCTACAGAAACATGAAATCAATTTTCACTACTGATGTAAATTATTTTATCTAGTTACAAAAAGCTGGGCGAAATGTCAAAAATGTTTTGCTTAGTGATAATGTCAATCATAATTTTAGAGTGGAGTGTCGAAACTTATGCCCGCCAAATTTCGCAAAATTATGCTAATGTTATTTTAACAATTCGTATCAAATTGTATCATAGAAGTAAGTACCCCAAAAAACGTTTTTGTCAAACAAATTACAATATTCCTGTTTATGCGCTTAAATTAAAAAATTAATACATCTCTACAATTAATGCGATACGGAAAGTTTAACAATATTTTCTCATTTTATTTTACAATATAATATATTACATGGAGAAATTAAAATACACATTACAAATATAAAGATATCATAATAAATTATAAAGTATATAATATTAAACAACATATATAATATTTGTCTAAATTTATTGAAGCAAACAAGGAGAATTTACTACAAGAAATGTTACATTGATTTAATGCAAATCTTTGCTTTTTGATTCTCTGCAAATCCACTCAGTCTGTTTTTAACTAGTAAATAATATATTGAAATGTAGTGATAGTTCTTAACATTATAAACAAATATAATACACATAGACTTGTTACGGAAGAATGATAAAGAATAACTTTGATAAGATTAATAAGCTGACATCAATTAATAAGTTTGATATTTTCTATAGTTTTTTTCTTATGTTAGATGCAAATGTTTTTTTGGAAAAGGATTCTATAAATTAGCTTAAAATACCAATTATTCGAATGTGCTATTAGTAGCTTCATTTCCAGCGTCATTACTAGCTTCATTACTGTCTTTATAAAAGCTTCATTAAGCGTAGACCAACAAGCATACTAAACAACGTTAACAAGTGTAGCAAATTGACTAATTTAAACTCTTTTCACGAATAGCTGCAGCTATTAGAAGGCCGCGTAGTGGACAAAGATGGACATGGCAGAACAAAAGTAAGATAGCTAGTTACAGTTAAACGATTGTAATTAACTTGGAGGTACAGTAGTGCATTTTGTTACCAGATAAAGTATAAACAACAACGGACAGAACCTTATGTTGTTAGTATCTATATCGATATGTTTGTACCATTCAACTGAAAGATATCAAACATACCATGAGTTAAACAGCTAGAGCTTGTCAAGAGATAGTATAGGTAACTTCGACAGATAAAATTATGTTTGTTCTGCGTATTATTTAAAGGCCTTTTACCCGAACGTCAGTGGGGTTCATTCCATTACTCATGCCATTACTGTGTAGAAACTGTCAAACCCATACCTAACGTCCGAGAAGACCCAATTGACCAGTTTCAATGTAGCAACCATTGTTGTTCCATTGTTATGTAACGTAAAAATGCTTTTAACTTTATTTAGCTATTTTTACGTTATCTTTTAATTCTAATAATTATAGATATACTTTTCCATTTAACAGCAATGCAATGAATTAATCAACCGATGCAAAAAATGAAACTTAGAAGCTGACGCTACATATATATTTTCTTTTGAACTACATTATATATATTAAATATTGTATTTAACGTCGACATCTGTTTAATAAACACTCACAGACGAATCAATGGCCTCAATTCTGGAGCGGTGAGTAGTTTATGATGAGCGCCCACTCCACCATTGACTCTTGCAATAAGCCACGGTCACTCACGTTCCTCATACCAAAAGAAACCCTACTAACGCTCAACTCTAGCACAGCTGCTAGCCAGGAACGGGGGAGTGCAAGGATGGTCTTGAACCTGTTTCGAGACAACACCCTCGGCACCCGCAAACCAGAGTCTTAACAACTCGGCCATTCCGATTCCCATTTACTATACTCTTTACTTTAATATATATTTATATATATATATATATTTTATTTTTTTTATTTAGAAGAAAAATTAGTTCGTATTGTATAAATTTCCTCATTATGTTTTTAAAAATCTCATTTTAATTCAACATATAAAATGTTAATTTTCTCCTTTATTTATTATAAGTAACTTTCCACATTAGATTACTCCCATGTTAAAATATATAATAAATCAATCCTAAATTATAGTGCGTGGGAAACTTTACTCAAAAATTACTCTCCATGGAGTAGTAAAAGTTAAACATCTCGTGGAGTCCTTGATTATAAGAGTGATATAGTGACCCAAAAGAATACTTTCTTTTTTTATATTATGATTTAATTTCAATAGTGCGATAAAAGTTGTTTTTAAGGCTTAACTTTGTGCAACATTTATAATCACACATTTTTTATAAGCTGAACAAAATAGAGGAAACCTTCAAAGCCCACACGTATTGAAATGAATTAATACTGATATCCTAACATGTGTTATCATTTGCTGTCCTTTTTGTGAGTTATAGGTGTTGTTATGTTTTCATTACATTTCTGACAATTATAAAAAAAAGAGTGACGCCGAGGGGGAGTGGAGTAGTCATTCCAAATGTTTCGGTACCACACATAGTGACATATATGCAAAATGATATATTTCATATAAATGATATTTCAAAAAGATTATTTAAGCCTGCTGTTCTATTTTTTGTTTGCCATCCTGGCAGTTATTTGATAATGTGTATATTGTGCTGTTATTCATAGTAAGCGTGAAATTAATGTTCACCTAGATAAATCAAATATTACAATATTTGCAAAATTACCGATTTAAAATGTTGAATAGATGTATCAAATATAATATTTTTTTGGTTTTAACCTCAGAAACACAAAAAATATTGAAAAAATCTGCGATAAAAAGTGATCTGTCTGATCTTCCTGAATATAGTTACAAGTAGTAATTACCATTGCACCGCAAAAGTACCACAAAAGTAAAAAAATATTCACTTTTTACTGTCTGTACTGTTTCTGACTGGACATTTTTACCTAGAAGTTGGATTACTTATTCCTTCAATATAACAGACTATTTATATTTAAAACAATTTCTTCTCCTTTCTCATTGTTGATATTATAATGTAAGATACGATAATACACGATAAAAACTAACACTACCTTTAGAGAAATCAAAATAAATGTTATTATTGAAGTTAGCTTAATAATGAATGTTAAATAGCCAAATAATATTAAGCAAATAAATATTTCATAAAGAATTTATTATTTAATTTTAATAAATAGATTAATAAGAACTAGATAAATTACATTTCATAAAGTTACTAAAATTCATGAAATACAAAGAATATAATTTACACTTTTAATTAACACAATTAACGAATACAAAGAATAACTATTATAAATTTTAGACACGTTAGAAAAAATGTGGTTATATTTCAAAGCAGCCAACGCTTTCTACGATGTTTAGAGGCATACAACCTTCAACTGACAGTTTTAAGTGTTAATGAGTTTTTTTTTAATTTTTCCTGTTTTTTGTGCAAGTAGCATAATCGTATAATTAAATTTAATGATCAGGAAGTAATTCACTGAGTAATGAGACACAAGATAATTATTGTATTTTTTTAATGTTTATTGCGACTTGCATTTTAATTTGATGAATTGTATTATTTAACATGATATGAAAAAGCAACGACTAGGATTGTATATTTTGTTACATATAAAAAGATTATAATTTTACCACGCTGTAAAAGCATGCAAGGTAGATTTGTGCATTTCCTATAACGTTTTCTAAACATTTAATCTGACTAAAATATGTTCATTTTAATAATGAGCAAACAATTTATCCACACTAATAGTTAAAATTGTTGAATGATGTATCCACACTAATAGTTAACATCGTTGAATGATTTATCCACACTAATAGTTGAATAGTTGAGGGATTTATCCACACTAATAGTTGAGTGATTTATCCACACTAATAGTTGATTAGTTGAGTGATTTATCCACACTAATAGTTGATTAGTTGAGTGATTTATCCACACTAATAGTTGAATAGTTGAGTGATTTATCCACACTAATAGTTGAGTGATTTATCCACACTAATAGTTGAATAGTTGAGTGATTTATCCACACTAATAGTTGAATAGTTGAGTGATTATGTTAAGATGAGTAGGGTAATGTTAGTAGTATGATGTTAAGGAAATATCTCGGTGAAATTTGGAGTCAGTAAACATAATTTCCGTCTAAACAATTTGACACTAAGAACAATCTCATCGGACAGAACCTTGGTCACGTGACTGATTCTTGAAAATCCCCCTCCCTAAGTCAATCGACTATTGAATTAGTACACAACTACTACTATGAAGAGATAACAATGTGTGTTCAATGTTTAAAATAAAAAGTACCTCATGTAGAAAAATTCCGTGGGAAAAGAGTGCTGGCACCCTCATTGGAGTTCGTGTGAAATAATGGTTTTCCTTGTGCTATCGGCGCGCGATTGGTAAATCAATAAAGTCTTAACATTGACCATTGACAAATTTGGGATTTTTTTGTAAAAGTACGTGCTAAGAATTAAATTTCTTTTAATTATAAATAAACATTTACATTCTTTACAAATATTATTTGATTTTTTCAATGTGTAAATATTATTATGTTACTGTATTCTTATTGTCATCTTTTACTCTTAATTATCATTGTTAAATTTAAAGACTAATATTATCTATACAACGGCACGTACCAAACTATTATAAAATCTACCTCCGAAGGGGTAAACAATTGTGACATTTTACTTTTAAAACATCTAAATCAGTATAGTGTTCAATTGTTTAAGTACTATACAAAATATGGCTTAATTTTATAATTTATGCATGTGTTTCATGATATAATTTATACATACAATATATATGTCTAATTCTATGTAGCATTATCACTATTTTACATATTATCGGGAATATGACCAGTTAATTAATAAAATAGTTAATTTCAATAGATACATTAAATATATATATATATATAAACTGAATAACAAAGTATAATACATTTTATTTATGCAATCATTTTAATTATTTTAATTCACTCAACTTTACCATTTCATTCCAAACAGCAGACTAAAAATATTTCACACAGGATGCTTTAGATTTCGTTTGCAAAATATTTCTAATAAAATCATCATAAATCATCTTAAAAACTGATAAATGAGAAATGGGTTTTCCAGGCGACTGATTTGGATGCCTTGGTTACCCAAGACGAAACAATTAATCAAAGTTTGTTACACTTCTCTAAATATAACAAATATTCCTCCCTAATACATATATATATATACACATATTTCATTTCAATTATAAATTGTGACCATGCAGAGAGCATCTATAAAGAAAACAATATTTTTGTTTAATTAGACAGCACATATTAATATAGTGTACACACAGTAGAAATAACAAACAAAATAATGACAAATGACTTTATATATATTATGTCAATGACAGTAGAATATAACAATTATGTTATGAGTATAAGAATGGATGTCGTAAATATTTTCTAGAAAAAGAACTGCAATTGCCCAGTCAGTAATCATTATAAAAATAATTGAATAAATGCAGGAGTTCGGTTGATTATGATAAATGTACGTAACAAAAAGGAGCGGTTCCTTTCTAGAATCATTTCTAGAATCATATGGACCATCCATAAAGTACGTACGCAGTCATTATGCCAATTTCGACACCCCCCACCCCCCCTATGTACACAGCTGTACGCTTTTGCCACCCCCCCCCCCCCTCATAGAATACGCATACGCAGTTAAAATACAATTTATAAATAATAATAATATATTTAACAGAACTTTTAGGAAA